>JAHBCN010006275.1:0-49766 GCA_019359885.1 Listronotus oregonensis | reverse complement strand
TTGTTAAAAATTTTAAACCTAATTAAACTAACAGTTCATTACACTTAATTCAAACCCTTGTTTGGGATTTTTATAACATACGACTTATCCTAATTTTTAAAAATTATTTTTTTAAGTAAGTGCCATCAACATCAATGTTTTTAAAATTTGAAAAAAATTTTTATGAACGATGGGGGAAAACCTGATCTATTCATTGGACGTCTTTAAATTGACTTTAAGATTTTGGGATGTTTTCGGGACGAGTTGAAAAAACCCTTTTTACTTTAAACAGCTCCATGAAAAAAGCCGTGCTTATCTGGGGACCAAAAGCCAAATTAAATCCCCAAATAGTGAAATGAGTCAAATAAACTTCTCCAGAACTTTTAAGAGTTTTTAGCGGTATGTACTATCGCATCATCTTCTTCTATTAAGTTACACTTTATGTAAGTTTCTACGCAAAACTCGCTGTTAAACTAAATAATCCATGAGGATTAAAACTAAGTATTAAATTATGTGTCCAAACCTAATGATGATTTATTGGAAAAATGACCTTTTACGAAAATTAATTTTATCCTAGTTTTGTGACAGTAGGTACCGATTAATAATATGTTGATTTAAATCCCAAAGGCCATAGAGGGTAATAATATAAAAAAACATACTGACTTATCTTATATAGAATTTATTTCTATATCAAAATAGGTAGTCTATTATGGGGAACCCTGTATTATGGTATGATGTTCTTTTTGAATAAATATGGAGCTCCTTAGAAAAATCCAAAGAATCTAAAAAAAAGTACTCAAAAAACAACGTTTTTTTGCATTTATGGTTTGTTTATTACTTTTTGCAATAAGCGTAATACATTTGGCGATTTTTAACTAATTTCGCCTTCAATTTAATAACGAACCTTTTTTTAGTTTTTTTTTAAATTTTTCGGTACGACCAGAACTTACAAAGTTATAGGCGATTAAATTAATTATTTTTCTTTTTTTTATTTTTTTAGTTTTTTTTATATTTAAGAAGGTCCCACACAAACACCTACCTCATATATTCAATAAAAACCTAATTTTAAAATTTTATTCCCTTGGGCTGATTAGGCTTTTTTTGAAAGGGCATTAACATCATTCCTGATATATCCCTTTTAAGAGTTGAAAGACGCCCTCTTTAAGTATTCTAAATCAAAAATGTCATTATCTACAAAAAATTATAAGAATATTAAATAAGACGACTCTTGGGAAGGTAACTTTTTTTATTTATTTAAATTGCTTGTCTTCCATCCTTGGGTTTAAATTTAAATATTTAGATTGCAGTACAAAACTTGGTTCATGCAATCAAATTTTTTTCCATTAAAGACACATATGGTAAAACATCTTAAAAAGTATATTTTATTTGTCTCTTTTTGAGAATGAATGAAACATAAATATATATTGGGCTAAACATTTTTCTAATCACCATAAGGAATCTTCCTAAAACAAATTCCATTATTAGTAGAGATTGCCCACCGCGCCGGGCTTGGGCACCTTGCGCGCGCTTTTTGGTTCTGCAGCTCTGCAGCTCCAGAGAGATCTCTGACGTAATTAAATATTTAGGAATCTTGTGTGACGCGTTATTTAGGGCGTGGCCAATACTATCTGTCAAATGTCAAATTCACCTGTCACCTGTCAAATGCCACCTGTCAGCGTCTATGTCGCGACCCAAGGCTTAGGAAATTTACTTACGTGGATGAGTTGTATCTTAGGGTCTTAGCAAGCGCTAAAAAAATGGCCCTGTCACCTTCAAATGCCACCTTAACTGTCAAAATTTGCGAACCACGGACTTAGAACCTCACGTGGATGAGATGTATCGGGTCTTACGAACATAAAATAATGGCGGTGATCAAATGTCACTTGTCAAATGTTTTTAAAAAATTTGGGGGAGGGGCCCCCCGGCTTAAGCACCGGGCCTAGGGTGTGACCTGGGGCTTAGGCGTGGGGGAAGAGCCTTATTATTATATTAATCTTACAATTTTGAATATTAAATAATAAAAACATTGTATATTAAATTAATTTTTTAAACCACATATACAGGGTGAATCAAAAATAGGCTACATTTAATTTGCTACTAACATTACAAAAATACAATACTACGTTCTACTAACTATATTAACCTAAAATTACAAAGATGTATCTATATACCAACCCTATGAAATAGGATATTTAATTACAAACTCAAAGATATTTTAGTATGTGATTTAAGTTTATTCCAAAAACGTAATTTTATCATCAAATTTTAACTCTTGCTGCAGTAAATCGCTTGGTACTGTATATTCTTTTTTGTTAATAAAAGTTTTTGGTGAGTCAATGTTAACATATTCAATTATTCCAATCTTAATAGGAAACATATAAAGTCAAATTTTAAACCATTTATAAAAAGATACCTTGATGAACCCTTTTCGCAAGTCAAATTATATTCATGTAACCATACAAAGTCTTTTTCAGGAATATCTTTCAAATCATTTTTTTTAAGCTTTTTTGCTAGATGATAGGGATGTGTTAAATTACGTCCGAATTTGTCGAGGTCATCGTGCTAATGATACTGCATCACTATGTCTAATCAGTTTATTAATGATATAGCTTCTCTTAACTCTTCAAAAATACTTATAACTCGTTTTCATTAGAGTTATTACCAGCTACCTTACTTGCCATTAACAATTTTAATCTATCCATAAGCTCATTTGGATCATCCCAAAACGTGTCAATTTTATTATTGGAAAATGTTTTGTAATCAGGTAAGAAACCAGACTGACTATCGATTGGTAAGCCAAACCGAGGCTGTTTGCACTGTAATTCGTAATTGTTGTCACGCTCTCTGCTTTCTTGCATTTTCCCTCTTTCGTTGTAATGTTTAATTGTTAGCATATATTTGACACCTCTATTTCCTACATGTTGTTCCTTTTCATTAAAATTCCTTTTAGCATTTGTTAGCAAAATAATTTTTAAAGGTTTCACCAGTGCGGTCAATTTGTTTTTTAATGGATTGGTCTTAAATAAAAGTTCATATAGTCCAGGAGTTCCAGTAAATTTTTCTCCTTTAATATAAATTCCGGTCCGTTAAATTAAGCAGAGAATCACCAAAAGTTAGATGATCGGTGGCTAAATCATGTTTTAAATATGTGCGATCGTACTCGTTTTCCGTATCAGTTATAAATCCTTTCACATATTTCTCAGGGGTCAACTGATCTAGATATTCCCTAAAGGATTCTTCCGTAATACTATCCATTTGAAAGGGTTATATTGGGATCGACTCTGAACTCATCGTCAAAGTAATTTCTTGGGTTATGTTCATACAAGTTCTGTTTAAATCAGCTTCCTCCCATCGCATATCCTGGAGGGAACTATCTTCTCGGTCTCACATTAATTGAATTATCGTTATATTCTTCCTCTTCTTGAGCAGCTACTCGTTATGTTTTTTGAACAGGGTCAGGAAATTAGGGAAATCGTGGTTTTTTTATTACTGTCGAAGAATATTGTTCACTTTGTCGTCTTTTTACAGACTTGGGTGTAAATGGTTAGATTGTTTACCATACTGCATCGACTCGGATATTAGTTTTGCCAAAGGTCTATACGTATTCTCCAATGTAACAGCATTTTCTCGGCCAGCTTTAAGAGAATCATAAGTCTTTTTTACTTGCGCGAAGTTTCAAAAGTTGAAGAATGTTTGGATCTGCTTCAAACTCCCTTTTTTCCTGATCCTTTCTGATATTCTTCAAATTGCACCTCGGCGCTCCCCTTTTTTAAATCCAAATATTTTTTAGAATACTATTGGAAGCTTCAATTATTCTACGTTTAACATCCTTATCGCTTGTTTAAACCATGGCTACAGAACCCTTCTTTTAAATTATTAAGGTACAAGTGTTAATAACTTCCCACAACAGTCCCTCTTCCCCTTACCCCCAAAACGGGTCTGTATTTACAAAAACGGCACTGTATTTCCAAATAACGGCACCGTTTTTTTAAATAACGGCACCGTTTTTTTAATAACGGCACTGTATTTCCAAATAACGGCACCGTTTTGAAATAACGCACTGTATATTCAAATAACGGCACCGTTTTTACAATAACGGCACTGTATTTTCTAATAACGGTACTGTATTTTCAAATAACGGCACCGTTTTTCCAATAACGGCACTGTTTTTCAAATAACGGCACTGTATTTTCAAATAACGGCACCGTTTTTCCAATAACGGCACTGTTTTTCAAATAACGGCACCGTTTTTACAATAACGGCACTGTATTTTCTAATAACGGTACTGTATTTTCAAATAACTGCACCGTTTTTTTAATAACGGACTGATTTTCAAATAACGGCACCGTTTTTCCAATAACGGCACTGTATTTTCAAATAACGGCGCCGTTTTTCCAAATAACGGCACTGTATTTTTCGGCACTGTATTTCCCCTGTTTTTCAAATAACAGCCCTGTTTTTTAATAACGGCATGTATTTCCAAATAAGGCGCTGTTTTTCTAATAATAAACCGTTTTTCAAATAACGTATTTTATTAACCAAGGATCCCTTTTTCAAGTAGCCTCCTAGATGCGTGTTATCAATGACTGGTTGATGTACAATGACTGGAAAGGCTGATATTTATTAGTTAATATTTTTAACTTTAGATGCGTGTTATTGTAATGACTGGTTGATGAACAAAACTGCAGAGTATGGAAGGTATGATTTATAAGTTAATATTCTTATATAACAGTTAGTATTACTAAAGAGTTTGTATGTGCAGACATGAGAAGTTTAAAAGAAATCAAACAAGAAGATTACTGTCAAAAGGCAAAGGTATTCCTTTTATGACTGTTTTCAAAAGCGAGGGATGCACTTATGCTGAAACCAGAGGACCTCACATCAGCCTGAAGTAGCTTTAAAAGGTTTATGGGGGAAAAAGTTATCCACAGGCATTGTGCCCCTCCCCAAAATCGGAGGCCACCATTTTAAACCACCTTTTGCCGGTTTAAGCGCAATTGGCGCCCTTAGCGGAGGGGGGGATAATAAATGCAGTGAACAATGCTAGGAATGTGCAGCCAAGTTGAAACTCAGCGACATAAAAAAATGGAATCCATAGCTCTTGGGAAAACTGGAAACGGTTTATATTTAGGACTTTACAAGGGTTCTAGGTCTATATTTGAAGCCTTATAAATACATATAAATGAAAATCTTCAGTCAACTGAGCCATCATGATATTTAGTTTGAGTGGTACCAGTTCAATTTTAAAAGCTAATTATACACCTCCTCTGATCTAAAAGATCAAACCAGCAAGTACGAACTTGGTCTGATTAGTTTAAAAACTTTTAATGGCATTCTCACTATTGATAAACCAATAATAAATTTTATGTTGGTGATATTACTTTAAACCCCCTGGATCTACGAAATAACCGCAATAAATGATTATCTACAAAGCAATTCTGACAAAAATGAAAGCAACAAAAATTTAATTGACCCTAAGTCTAAAGGGCAATGTAAATACGCTCAAGTGTGGTTGAATGTTCTCATACAGTTGACTTTACTAAGAAAAATTCTATTGGAAAGTTGTTAGGATTTCATAATATTTTGCTACAGCCCAATATTAAACATGATCTCAAACCCCTGTAAATATTTTAAAAATTAATGGATTAAAACGAGTGTAATATTGTTACAGGGCATCCAAAATAACTTGTTCATACAATAATGAATTTTCACCATCAGTACCGGCTGGTTTTAAAAAATAAAATTCCTCGGAATGTGATTTATATGCCGGTATTACAAGAGTTATAGACAACATTGTATTGAAACGATCGATCAAGACGGGGAATTGGTTGACTTTAAGGAGAAATTATTACTGTAAGAATGAATTTAAGAAAATCTATATAGGCAAACGTTTTGTGTCGGGTTTTCAGATATTACAAACGTGTACAGAGCAGACGTGATGGTTATTAAATATAACTCTAAGAAAAGTGCTGATTTTGAACAATTATTAAAAACTAAAAAGAGCCTAACAGCAGAAAATAAAAAAATTTCTTGAATCTCTAGGCCAAGAAAGAATTCTCAAAATGAGTATTTTAAATGTGACGGACCCTCTAAACTTTGATAACTCTATTACAAAATTGAGAGACATAGTCATTTGCCGTACACTAACCTTTTTAAAAATAATGACGAAATTCGAATACCTGTACAGCAAACCGATATATACACTCTGCCTTGGGCGAGCCATATTTATCTAGAAGGAAGACTTTTTAAAAGGAGTTGATGGATCATTTCAAACACAGCGAAACTTGTAAACAACTTTTCGGTCACCCTTTGAAGAAATTCGTCTTAAATTGGTGGAAAGGTTTTGACTGATTAGATACCTGGAATAGCAGCAACCATGAAAGGATATATTTCTTACAATGTTAAAATTAAATAAAATAAAAATGTTTGGAGTATTGATGATGAATTATTGCATATCGTTGCCCGCCAGGAAGTTTTAATGTTTTTTAAGAACCCTCTGGTTTGCAAACCTTAAAAATACTCAAAATGTTAAGCACGAATTGGTGTTAGTAAGAAGCCCTTCTGACATTAATGCTTTATTAATAGCTGAAGCAGAAAATGTAAGATATTGATAAGATTTTTGGAGGCTACCACATATTACAGTATCTGATGTCGAACGGATAGAGCTTTTAAAACTTATTGAAAATGGAACCGGAATTGGATATCGGTTTTAGAAGCTGGGAACTCACAGAACATCCATCAGTTCTAACTGGAAAACAACACCTGGAATATAAAGACTTCGGTGCAGGTGGAAAGACCCAGATGGATAATTTTAGGTTTTCAAACAGCCCGAAAGGATAAATTCAACAAAAAAGTAGCTTATTTGATATTGTAATGTATCAAATGTAAAGCTTTATTTAAATTCGGAATTTTATCCGTATGATAATTTAAATTTGGAGATTTCAAGAGGATAATAGCTACTCTTTATAAAAATGTATTCCAATTTCAAAGGGGCTACTAGAAAAGAAAACGAACCACTTTTACTCCCAAAACTTTAGAAAGTATGCGCCTCTAATTGTAATTGATTGTTCAAGACAGAATGAAATATTAAATTCTGGTATTATTGATGTAAGACTAGAGATTGAAACAAAAGAAAACTTTCCCGCTTACACCAGTGCCTACTGTTTAATTATTCTATAAACTTGTTAGATGTTCCCATTAATAGGATCTGTAAGAAAGATTTAATAAATATATTTTTTCCTTACATAAGATAATTGTAATTTTAGGTTAAGTATAGCTAGTAGAACTAGTATTGTAATTTTATGTAATGTTAAAAGCAAATTAAATGTAGCCTATTTTTTGATTCCCCCCATATGTGTGTCACGGTTAGTTTTTATTCCTTGTTTTTTTTTAATAATTTAGTTTGTTTGCCTTAATGCAGGTCGGTTTTCATTTTTTTTTGCAGTTTATTTTTTAAAATAAATTTGATTGTAATTTTGGGTTACTTTGTCTTTCTATCGTATTTGGTATCCTACCTTATGCTTTACTTTGCTTTTACCCCTCGTGTTTGTCTACTATAAAATTAATATTGATATTTGGGAGCATGGGTAGGAACTCAAAATGCGTAACGATAAGAAAATTCCTAAATTAGCAGCGATGCGCGAGCATCCACTGTTACTCTTTGAGAAGGGGACGAAGGCCGTCGGCCGGGTTTTTCCACCCCACGAATTCTTCAGGGAGAACTAGGAAAATTTTTAGGACGGTATTCGGGGCCCTCTTTATAGGATTTGTGCTGCAAATTTCCAAAAATCTTTCCGGGTTTAAGTTACCTTTGATTTTTTGTGGATTTTTTCTTGGTTTGCATTGCCTTTTGGCTGTTTCGGGAAAGAAATCTGCATTGCAGGAATTGCAGTTCGACGCGGGGATCCGTTGTAAAAACCCTTTCTTGGGTTTAATTCTTCTAGACTTTTTCTAACTGGTATTTTCCGTATAAAACGGTACATTAATAAAGGGTTTCCTTAAGACGCACTGGGGAAGGGGGTTTTCATTATTTTTTTATATATTACGTCATGGTTGGGCAAGTCAATTTCAGTAAGAATTATTTATTAATTACCCTAATTCTTTAAGGGGTTTGTTGTCCAATTTATTGCAAAATCCGGGTTTTTTTGAATTATTCTTTTGTTGTTTTTTTTGGGCAGTTACGTTAATTGGCTACTCTAATTAGCGTTAAAGTTTTAATAAATCGCCGTTAGATTTGTGTATATATTCTTTGTTTCTTTTAGTATTAATTAATTTTTGGGGTTTAATTACCTTCTTTTGGTAATAAATTTTTAATTACTAAGTTTTCTTGTCATAATTTTTTCTTTTTGAGACTTTTATTCAGGGTATAAGTATCTGGGTGACTGTTCGGGAATTTATTATTTAAATTGTCAATTTAGTAAGCCGGAAGGCTTTTGTTATACCAACAAAAATTAGTTATTTATTTTTTTTTACCTTATTTAATTATCATTTATCAATGATATTTAAGTTATTTTTATTTTAACAACAAGATAGAGTATTTGTTTTTAAGACAAAAAAGCAAAAAATAGTAATAATGTGATTGAACTATTTAAATTATCAGTCAAAAACCTACTTATTATTTGTTTTGCCAAGAAAAAAAATAAAGATCAATAAATATGGGTTTTTACCTACGATTAAATACAATCGTATGGATATAATAATATTACCTTTTATTTTACAAGTTAATTTTGTTAATTAACTTTTGGTACAGGGAGTAGGGTTTTTTTTTTGGTCCAAGGAATGGGCTTTTTTTTTGGTAAACTGTTTACTAAAACAATTTTATTTTTTTTTTTTATCTTGTTTAATGGTTTCTTTTTTTATATGTTTTTATTAACGTTGCACTTAAAAGTAATTATTTTTTTTGTTTACGGGAAAGGTCCGGAACCAAGCCCCCAGATTTTAAAGTTTTCTTATATTAATTTTTTTTTTTAATGGAACACATACAGTTTGGGATTTGAGGGAATTTTTTGGGATTTTTAAAATTTTTAAATCTTCCTTTTTTGGGTTTTAAATTATTTGAATTTTAGGGTTCTTCGGACGGGCCATTTTTCTTCGTACGGGCCATTATTCTGCTGGGCCATTAATTTATTTTGAAACGGTTTTCGTTTTTGGTTTGGAGGGCCATCAATTTGGTAGAAGTTTTCTTGGGACGGGTCAGATATAGTGACCAACTGTTAATGTGTTGTTTGTTGTTTTGGACACCATCCCTCTTCACATGTAGTGGCTGGACACCTGCCATCACTTGGTTCGACAAAACAGGCAAACTTAAAATTTATCTTACTAACAATTTTTTAACACATTTCAAAAACAATTTAGGACTTTTACCTTTTAAATTTTTACCAAATTTTTATAAATTATTTTGGCCCCTTTTTGTTTTTTTTATTGTAATTTTTTTTTTGTAAATCTTAATTTTCTTATTGGTTTTCAAATGGTGCACCTGGTCACTAAATTATTGGTAAAATATAAGCTTATTTATATATTTTTAATATTCTATATTTTTATAAATTGTAGATTTTAATTTATAATTTTTTTTTTCAAATAATTTTTTTTTTTAAACTGTTATTAAGGGCATTCACCATTTCATTTTTATTATATAAATTTTTTGTACACTTTTAAAAAAAAAAATTTATACATTTCGAAACCGTGCGCATTCACCATTTTATTTTGATTAATTTTTTTTGTAAACTTTAAATTACAAATTTAGAATAAAATATTAACTAGTTGTTTTAAATAAAAGTGTTTTATTTGGCCGCCTAGTGTCTCCTTTTTTCTAATGTTAATATTGTTAAGTATAATTTTTCTTTATCTTTGAGGGTAGTAAAGTTGAACGAGAGTTCCCAATTAAATCTTGGAAGGTTCTCTTTGGCCTGGCACCAAAAGATGGCGCCCATTTTTAACCCCCTACTCTCCGGCAAATGAGTTGGGGCATTTTGCACGCTCTTTTGCTATTTTCACCTTCAACTTTACTGTGCCTTTGCTATTTATTTGATATTAATTTTAATTAAAAAAAAAATAATAATAATAATTTTTTTTAAAGGCTGCCAACGGCCAAATAAAAGTTGGGAAAAGTGTTTTTAGGCTAAAACACTTGGGCAAAAAACAACTGCGTGACTAATTTGGCCCAACGTGGGGCAAAAATAAAAAAAAAGGAGATTTAAAACAAACATTAGGTGTAGCCAAATATTTATTTTGCATGGTACTTTTACTAACCTTAGTTAACTTTTATTATATTTTTTTATATCACAGTTATACCTTTACTTATTTAATTATTTCTTTAAATTTATATTGCCTTGATCTAATTTTTTTTTTGCTGTATTTATCTTTGATTTTTTTACTTTTGGTTTTCCTTTGATATTACTTTATTGATCTTGATCTGCCGCTTTTATTTAGAGTGCTTACCTTGCAAAATCTGATTATTTTTGATTTACCTTGTTTATATGGTCATTTCTTTTAATATTTTTAATTTTTGAAATATTGCTCTGATTATCCCCTCATTTACTTTAACTTTAAAGGGTTTTTTTTAAAGTTTATTTGATTTCTTTATTGCCCTATAATTTTTTTTTGATTGAGTTCCTCAAAAACAAAAATGGATTATACGATGAAGATTAATTACCTTGAAAAGGACATGCTTCTATATGAACAAAATTCGTGGAATCCTGCAGAGGATTCCCAAACCGTGGACAGCCTGAGGGCTTCACTGCCCCTAATTAATTTGGAAAAGAAGAAAAACCCTGAGTTATCCTCCATATAACCTCGAATTTGACGGGGTGAGGTATGTTCAAGATACTTTAAAAAGGCCTTCGTCGTAAAATTGTTTCTGGCGCTGGGGCCAAAATAAATTTGGGTCGAATCGCGCCTGGTACACCTGTTAAATAGGGTTGATCGTATCCCCTTAACTGGATTAACACCTGAAAAGGCTGATGCGCGGGCGAAGTTAATGGGGGAAAATTTCCCGCCCTGGATCAATGGAAAATGTTTCCAGACAAGATCCGAACTTAAGTCAATTGTTGATGCAGCGCGATCAGAGGACCAGATTCTGCCTTCTTCAGTTATGAGTAGACATACTAACAGAGCATCTGTTTCTACTCCCCCAAGCACCGGTTTCATATGTTAAATCGGCACGAATCAAAGGGGGAATGTTAAATTTACTGGAGACCCAAAGAGCATGTCGGTGCACAGTTTTCTGGAACGAGTTACAGAATTAGGGTGGGTCGCAATGATCAGCGCGAACATGATTCAGCTATAGATCTTTTGCCGGAAAGGCCAACTGGTATCGTTCAAACCGGCTCGATTTTCGGACTGGCAAGGTCTCTCAGAACTTCTTGCGCTTTTGACCCCAATTATCGTGCTAGATTGTTTAAGGAAATATTAGAGGAACTCAAGATCCCTGAAATATAGTGGACATTGTCTAGTATGCACGCTTTATGTCGTCGCTATGGGGTTGTCGCCGGAAGTCATTTTGGATATTGTTTAAGAAACTTAGCTCCGTTTTACACTACGCAGTTACCCGTGGTTAATTCTATTGAGGTTGGAGAAAGAATGTTTAAAACTTGAGGCCAAAAGTACCGAGCCGACAATTATGTACCTCCATCTAGGAAACGACACGGATTTGTAGAGCCGGATTTTGCTTTTTTCCGATCTAGCAGATGCACTTCCAGAAAGTACATCATCTGGAAATATCGGGGGAGATAAGACATACCATCCCTTCTGGTAAAGCCAACCACAAGTTACCTGTTGGAATTGTCAAAAAACAGGTCATTATAACCGTGTTTTTGTACCAGCCCTCGAAAAACCCCCATTGTTTTCGTTGTGGAACACCGAACGTTACCGTTAGAAATTGTCCTAAAGCACGAGTTCGGGAAACGCGCACGGGAGAGTCAATAGATAGTCGGGGGGAATCCCTAATACTCTTTGTCGACAAAAAACCTTTTTTTGGCAAAAATGCTGTTAGATTTTATTATGGTCATGCACGGTGATCAACGACCGTATTTAGAGGTAAAGTTTCGGGTACTCCCATTCTGGGTTTATTGATTCAGGAGCCCTGAACCATTGTTGGTTTACCTGGTATGAGTTTTCCCAGCGTTTAGGTTTGCGACTTTTAGGTACCAAAACAACATGTGGTAAAAATGGACAGAGCGGTTCCTAGTATGGATTCAAGTTCCTTTCTGTCTAAGTGGGGATTGGTTTGATTGATGTGTTGGTTTCCCTCCGGAAAACTTTCTCAAGCTCATTTTAGGCATCGATTTCGGGAAAAAGGGCGGAAATAGTCCCAGATTTAAATCAGGATATTTGGCATTTTGTTGAAAACTCGGAGCAAACCCATTTTAGTATTCAGGACGAAAGCACACTTAGTAGAAAACAGCGAGAAGCCCTGGATAATTAGTGCAAGAAAAACTTACTTTGATGGGCTCGGGTCTCGGTTTTTTGTAAGGTGGCTGAACACGTGATCGAAGGGAACCTGGTACTAAACCTATCAAGCAAAGATACTATCCCGTATCTCCTTTTAAGCAAAAGATCATTGATGAGGAGTTGCAGCATATGTTGGAGTTAGGTGTTATTGAACCCTCCAAGAGTGCTTGGTCAAATTCCATTCGTCTGGTTCGTAAAAAGGGATGGTTCCTTCAGATTTTGCTGCGATTTTCGTCTGCTGAATTTTACAAGAAGGATCCTACCCAATTCCTTTATATTTCGGCTATTTTAGATCGCCTTAGGGATGCTAAATTCCTAAGTTCTATAGATATAAAATCTGCCTTTGGACTGTCCCTGTAAGTGAGTCATCTCGTGAATATACCGCATTTACTGTTCCCGGACGAGGGCTATTCAATTTCGGCGGATGCCATTGGTTTGTCCAATTCCCCAGTCCCTTTAACGTATCGTAGATACTTGTTCTTGGAGCTGATCTTGAACCGTATGTGATGGTCTATCTTGATGATTGTACTTATTTTGGACTTTGATGAACATCTGCGTCTTTGGGTTTTTGTCTTTTAATTACACCAGGCGGGTCTTAAAATTTTAAGAAAAAAAGCCAGTTTTTAGACCAAATTAAAATATTTGGGCTATTTTGTCGATCGACAAGGTCTACGTCCAGACGGGAAAGTAGAAGCCATTGTAAAATTCCACCACCTCGCAACTTAAGAAATTCGCCGATTTATAGGTACAGCATCTTGGTACGAGTTTTGTTCTAATTTTCGTCCACTTTGGGTCCTTGACAACCCCACTAAAAAAATGTCAAATGGGTTGGTTTGACCAACAATGCCTTCAGGTCGATTAAGGCAAGCCGGTCTCGGCACCAATTCTAACGTGCCCTGATTTTAATCGTCCTTTGTCTTGCAGACAGATGCTAGCTCATTTGGACTTGGAGCTGTGCTTACACAAACGTTCGATGATGGCGAAAAGGTTTTTGCTTTTATCACGTTCACTTGAAGCAGGAAATGAAGCTCACTGTATGAAAAAGAATGCTTGAGTTGATTAATTGAAAAAATACGACACTTTGGAAGGAGTACACTTTCTTTTAACGGACCACCATTCTTTATTGTGGTTACATAGGTTAAAAAAACCCACAAGGCTTTTAGCGGATGGGCGCTTCGTCTTCAACCCTATGATTTCACTTTGGGTTTACCGTCCCGGAAAAGAAAACACCGTGGCCGACTTTCTTAGTCGTTCTTTCCGTTTCAGGGCCATTGATTCGACGTCAAATGATGGCTCACTCTCTTCTCCAGTATAAATTGGATATCAGCAGGGTTTCAAGTCTTGAACAACGTCCAGATAAACCCTTCTTGGGTGTGGAAAATAACCATTGTTAAATATGTCAAACCACCTATCCAGAACTTTCGACTCCATCCAGTTCCTGGAAAATTGTTGTCCCCAAGGACAAAAGGCAGGAAATACTAACGCGATGTCGACATTCCTGCTGCGGACATGTCGGGTATTCAAAACATATTGGAAGGCGTGTCAGCGTTACTATTGGCCAAAAATGAGGTATGACATAACTAGATATGTTAAAGGTTTAAAAATCTGTGCCCAAAATAAAGGAACAAAAACCTCCTGCTGGTCTAATGGGTGAACGGCCGAATTTAAACCAACCGGCAGTGTATTAGCCTTGACTACATTGGACCTTTCCCTGTTCGAAGTCTGGTAATTGTTACGTTCTGGTGGTTAATGACTACTTCACCAAATTTACTGCTTTGTTTCCATCTCGCTCACACGGAAATCTTTAACTAAACAAGTTGAAAATTTTTCTGTTATATGGAACTCCTCAATATTTAATGTGCGATAATGGTGTGCAGAGGGAAATCTAAAGAGTTTCAAGAGCTCTAAACTTATAAGACTAAAATATTTATAACCCTACTATCCTCGAGCTGATCCGACGGGAAGTGCCAACAGATTTTAAAAGACTATGCTACGTTCTTACTTTAAAAAAATGAAAATAAAGCACTTGGGATAAAAAATTTAGCCGCCATCGGTTTTGTGCCATGCGTACCTCCGCCAGAAACTCCGGTTTTACCTATTTTCTCAATTTTGGCAGAAACATAAGCTGTATGGTCAGGACTTTGCTGAAGGGGATCCCCAATATCAATTTGGATCCTGGCGATTTTGTCAAGAAAGCCAAACTGCGTTTGCCAAACTTTATCAAGAGGTAAACAGAAGATTGTTTTTTCCAAGAAACCAACAAAGGTATAACCTACGCAGACGACCAGTCGACTACGTTCCTGGTCAAAAGGTTTGGCGGGAAAAATAAAAATATCTCTGATGCAGTAAATTATTATAGTGCCAAATTGGCTCCTGCTTATGTAGGATACACAGTTGAAAACGGAACCTGTACCTATGAATTACAAGATCAAAAGGTGGAAAGGGTATCGGCATTACAAGATCGGGAAACCGAAAATCCATCAAACAGCAATGCGGTTCTGACCCGAATAAGCTTTTTTTTTTAAAATTTACTAAAATCTTTGTAGATTCTTTATTAATGATTTGTTATATTAATTAATATCTGTTATTTTTAACTTTTTATGGCTTTCGGTTACTATCTTTATTGTCTATATTTCTTTTTTTTTTGGTTTATTTTTTTTTACATGCCCTGCAGAGTGGGCCTTTGGTGTCGAGGCATCCAGCGGCCAAAATGATGGGAGTCTGGCTTTTGCTGGTTAGTTAGAATAATCCTGCACTGGGACCTAGTGTCGGTAAAAGTCCGACAAACGCTGGATAGTGTTAGCCTTCAAACACAAACCTCGATTTTTATTTTTATTTTTAATTGCCTTCTTTTGCTTTATTTCTATTCCCTTTTTTAAATTTTAATTTTTTTTTTTTGACGTGAATTTGTTCCCCTATCTTCATTGCATTTAGTTTCTTAATGGATCTTCAGGCGTTTTGGATATGGTTACCTTTTTGGTTGTTTCTTTTTTTATTGACAGGCTGCGTGGTGTTGGTGCCACAGGGTTGCCCGGGCCCCGGAGAACTTTTGATCTCTGGAAGAGCAGACTGAAATGGAAGGTCAGGCGTCGGGGGTGGGTTTGGTGTAGGACCCTAAGAGGCACTACATTAAGCTGGGTACGCGTTCTGGTCGGTTGCGTTCGGCCTATTAGCTGGACAGATGCTGGGGGGGCCACCATTCAGAACACCCCATAAATTTGTTTATTTTTCTCGCAGTACTTCCTGGTACTTTTTGTTTGGCAGGGGCTATAGCTTTGCCCCCCTGCACGGTGGAACGTTGGGGATTCCTTTATTTCCCTTTTCTTTATCTTACCTTCTTTTAGTTTTCCACCTTTCAGTTATTATTTCTGTGGTGGGTGTTTGCGGTTTCTTTTGGGTGTGGGATGAGGTAGTTGTGGGGCTTCGGTGTGAGGTTAAGGAACGAGGTCCGCCAAGCCGCATTGGTTGCGACGCAACCTTAACGGAAATCTCTTTTTTTGACCAGCCAATTTTATTACAATATTTGGCAAGATTTCCTCCACATCGTTCCTCGTGGATACCATCGCTCGCCCGGGGGACTCCGTATTTGTCACTGAAATAATGCCCGAAAATTATTTTTTTTTTTTTGGGTTAATTATCTTTTCTTACTTACCATTCTTTTATTTACCTTTAATACGTTTTCCTTTTAAATTTTATATTAGTAAACTTTTTGCTCAAGGGTACGGTCACAACTTTTTACCTATTTGTTATTGGCTTCGTTTTTGATTGTTGCCTTTATTTTGGTTTTCCCTTTTTTCTTATTTACCTTATTTTATTACCTTACCTTACCTTTATCTTATCGTTTTTTTCCCTTTTTTTGTGTAAACTTCTTCGGGTTAAATTTATTGATTCCAATTTATCTCGGTTACCTCCTTTATCTCTATCTGGCCTCCCCTGCCTCTGAATTGTCATCTCCTGTCAGTTTTGATTATTTCTCTTTATGTTCTTAGTTCTAGATTCCGGGCCCTTTTTTTTAGTTACCGGGTGATCGCATGATCGTCTAAAACTTCTTCCTGGAAGTTTTCCTCCTTCCGAAGGAGAGGGAGCTTTGTTAGTTTTATTCCTATGTTTGTTTTTAATAATTTAGTTTGTTTGCCTTAATGCAGGTCGGTTTTCATTTTTTTTTTTCAGTTTATTTTTGGCAAAAAAGGGTCCAAATTTGATTGTAATTGTGGGTTACTTCTGTCTTTCTATCGTATTTGGTATCCTACCTTATGCTTTACTTTCACCCCCCGTAGTATTGTCTACTATAAAATTAATATTGATATTTGGGCACAGGGTAGGCACCAAAATGCGTAACATAAGAAAATTTTAGAATTAGCAGCGATGCGCGAGCATCCACGTTACTCTTTGAGAAGGACGAAGGGCCGTCGGCCATGTTTTGCCCTCTCACGACATTCTTCAAGGCGAGAACTAGAAAAGGGGAGCGACTGGTATTCAGGCCATCTTTATGGGGTTTGTGCTGCAAATTTCTCAAAATCTTCCCGATTTAAGTTACCTTTGATTTTGTGGGATTTTCGGTTTGCATTGCCTTTTGGCTGTTTCGGGAAAAAATCTGCATTGGGGGAATTGGCAGTTCGCCCCCGGGGGGGATCAGTGTTAGTGGAAAATACCCCTTAACATCTTGGGTAAGTTCTTCTAGTTTTTTTCTAACTGAGTATTTTCCGTATAAAACGGTACATTAATACATTTATTTGGGTTTCCTTAAGACGCACTGGTGGTTCAGGGGATTTTCTTTTTTTTTTTTTATATATTACGTCATGCGTTGGGCAAGTCAATTTCAAAAAGGAATTTATTAACCCCCCTAATTCCAATTTAAGGGGGGTTTTTTTTTGGAATTTATTGCGAAAATCGCTTTTTTATTGAATTATTTTTTTTTTTTTTTTTTTTGACAGTTACGTTAATTGGCTACTAAAATTGGAAAAAAGTTTTAATAAATCGCCGTTAGATGGCCCCTTTTGTGTATATATTCTTTTTTTCTTTTGGTATTAATTAATTTTCGGGGTTTTTTAATTCCTTTTTGGTAATAAATTTTTAATTACTAAGTTTTCTTGTCATAATTTTTTTTGGACTTTTATTGGGGTATTTTTTATCTGGGTGACTTTTGGGGGAAAACCCTTTTATTATTTAAATTGTCTTTAGTAATTGGAGAGGTTTTGTTATATTAACAAAAATTAGTTATTTATTTTTTTACCTTATTTAATTATCATTTATCAATAATTTTTAAAAGTTATTTTTATTTTTAAAACAAGATGGGAGTATTTGTTTTTAAGAAAAAAAGAAAAACAGGTTTAGTAATATATAAGTGATTGAACTTTTAAATTATCAGTAAAAAAACCTACTTATTATTTGTTTTGCCAAGTAAAAAAATAAAGATCAATAAATATTTTTTTTTACCTACGTTAAATACAATCGTATGGATATAATAATATTCCCTTTTATTTTACACTAGTTAAGTTATTGTTAATTAACTTTTGGTAGCTAGGGATATTTTTTTTTTTTTTTTTTGGTAAATGGAATAGGGCATAATTTTTTTGGTAAACTAGTTTACTAAAACAATTTTTTTTTTTTTGTTATCTTGATTTAATGGGATTTCTTTATTGTTATATGATTTATTAACGTTGCTTCAATAAGTAATTTTTTTTTTTTGTTTACTGAAAGGTCTCGAACCAAGCACCAGATTTTAAAGTTTTCTTATTTAATTTTTTTTTAATGGAACACATACAGTTTGGGATTTGGGGAATTTTCTTGGGATTTTAAAGTCCTTAATTATCTTACGTTTTTGGGTTTTAATTGGGATTGAATTTGTAGGGTTCTTCGGACGGGCCATTTTCTTCGTACGGGCCATTTTCTGCTGGGCCATTAATTTATTTTGAAACGGTTTTCGTTTTGGTTTGGAGAAGGCCATCAATTTGGTAGAAGTTTTCTTGGGACGGGTCAGATATAGTGCCACTGTTAATGTGTTTGTTTGTTGTTTTGGACACCACCCTCTTCACAGTGTAGTGGCTGGCACACCTGCCATCACTTGGATTCGACAAAACAGGCAACATAAAATTTATCTTACTAACAATTTTTTTAACACATTTCAAGAAACAATTTAGGACTCTATTTTAAATTTTTACCAAATTTTTTTTAAATTATTTGCGGCCCTTTCTTGTATTTTTATTGTAATATTTTTTTTTTTTAAATCTTAATTTTCTTATTTTTTCAAATGGTGCACCTGGTCACTAAATTATTGGTAAAAAACTTAACGGTATTTATATATATTTTTATATTTCATATTTTTATAAATTGTAGACTTATATTTATAATAATTTTTTTCAGTATAATTTGTTTTTTTTAAAATGTTATTAAGCGCATTCACCATTTCATTTTTATTATATAATTTTTGTACACTTTTAAAAAAAAATTTATACATTTGTAGCCGTGCGCATTCACCATTTTATTTTGATTAATTTTTTTTTGTAAATTTTTAAAATTACAAATTTAGAATAAATTATATTAACCAGTTGTTTTAAATATAGTGTTTTATTTGGCCCCGCCTAGTGTCTCCTTTTTTAATGTTAATATTGTTAAGTATAATTTTTCTTATCTTTGAGTGGTAGTAAAGTTGAACGAGAGTTCCCAATTAAATCTTGGAAGGTCTTGCTAGGCCTGGCACCAAAGCAGTGGCCGGTTTAACCCCCTACTCTCCGGAAATTAGTTAGGGCATTTTTCACCTTCTCTCTCTCACCTTCAACTTTACTGTGCCTTTGCTATTTATTTGATATTAATTTTAATTAAAAAAAAAAAAATAATAATAATTTTTTAAAGGCTGCCAACGGCCAAATAAAAGTTGGAAAAAATTGTTTTTAGGCTAAAACATTGGGCTAAAACAACTCGTGACTAATTTGGCCCCGTAAGGGGGAAAAAAAAAAAAAAAGGAGATTTTAAAAAACATTGGTGTAGCCAAATATTTATTTTATTAAAAAATTTTCAACCTTAGTTAACTTTTATTATATTTTTTTTTTTATTTTCAGTTATACCCCTTATTGGTTATTTCGTGAAATTTTCTGTTGATTAATTTTTTTTTTTTATGCTGTTTTATCTTTGATTATTTACTTTGCGTTTTAACTTTGATATTACTTTATTGATCTTTGGATCTGCCGCTTTTATTTAGAGTGCTTACCTTGCAATTTAATCTGATTATTTTTGATTTACCTTGTTTATATGGTCATTTCTTTTAATATTTCGTTTAATTTTTTTTTGAAATATTCTCAAATTATCCCCTCTTATTTACTTTAACTTTTAAAGTTTTTTTAAAGTTTCTTTATTGCCCTATAATTTTTTTTTTTGTATTGAGTTACCTCGCAAAAACAAAAAATATTATGATAAAAATTAATTCCCCCGAAAAGGACTCTTCTATATTGAATTTTAAAATTTTTTAAACCGAAGGTTCCCCCGTGGACAGCCTGAGGGCCTTTCGTTTAATTTAAAAAGAAAAGAAAACCCGGGTTATCCTCCATATAACCTGGGAATTTGACGACGAGGTGGGTTGTTAAATCCTTTTAAAAAGACCGTATCGTCGCTAAAATACCTTGGGCCAAAAATAAATTTGACAGGTCGCAACCGCGCCTGGTACACCTGTTAAATAGGGTTGATCTTCCCCTTAACTGGATTAACACCTGAAAAGGCTGATGCGCGGGCGAAGTTAATAGTGGAAATTCTCACCCCCTGGATCAATTGGAAAATGTTTCCAGACAAGATCCGAACTTAAGTCAATTGTTAGATGCAGCGGATCAGGGGGACCCCAGATTCTGACGCTTCTTCAGTTATGGTAGACATCTAACAGAGCATCTGTTTCTACCCCCCAAGCACCGGTTTCATAGGGTTAAATCGGCACGAATCAAATGGAATGTTAAATTTACTGGAGACCCAAAGAGCATGTCGGTGCACAGTTTTCTGGAAGGAGTTACAGAATTAAGGATAGCTCCAATGTATCAGAACGCAAACTGTATGATTCAGCAAGATCTATTTGCCGGAAAGGCGCTGAACGGGGGTATCGTTCAAACCGTGCTCGATTTTCGGACTGGCAAGGTCTCTCAGAACTTCTTTGTAGCATTTTGGCCCCCCAGATTATCGTGCTAGATTGTTTGGGAAATATTAGAGCGAACTCAAGATCCTTCTGAAAGTATAGTGGACTACTTGTCTAGTATGCACGCTTTATGTCGTCGCTATGGGTCGTTGTCGCCGGAAGTCATTTTGGATATTTTTTCCCAAAACTTAGCTCCTTTTTTAACTACGCAGTTACCCGTGGTTAATTCATTGGGGAAATTTGGGAGAAAAGAATGTTTAAAATTTGGGGGCCCAAAAGAAGTACCAGGAAATTATGTACCCCTCTAGGAAACGACACGGTTTGTAGAGCCGGATTTTGCTTTTTTTTCCGATCTAGCAGATGCACTTCCAGAAAGTAACATCTGGAAATATCGAGGAGATAAGATATACCATCCCTTCTGGTAAAGCCAACCACAAGTTACCTGTTGGAATTGTCAAAAACGGGGCATTATAACCGTGATTGTACCAGCCCTCGAAAAACTCATTGTTTTCGTTGGGAACCCGAACGTTACCGTTAAAATTGTCCTAAATGCACAGTTCGGGAAACGCGCATCGGGGGAGTCAATAGATAGTCGGAGACATTCCTACTCTTTGTCGACTAAAAACTCAAGTTTTCCGGCGCTGTTAGATTTTATTATGGTCATGCGACTTTATCAACGACCGTATTTAGGGCGTTTCGGTACTCCCATTCTAGGTTTATTAGATTCAGGAGCCACTGAACCATTGTTGGTCTACCTGGATATGAGTTATTGCAGCGTTTAGGTTTGGGAATTTTTTGGTACCAAAACAACATGTACAGTAGCAAATGGACGAGCTGTTCTAGTATAGGTTATTTTGCAAGCCCTTTCTGTCTAATGGGAAAGACTCGTTTGATTGATGTGTATTCTTCCGGAACTTTCTCATAAAGCTCATTTTAGGCATCGATTTCTGGAAAAGCATGGAAATAGTCCCGGGTTTAAATCAGGATATTTGGCATTTTGCTGAAAACTCGGACAAACTCCAATTTGTAGTATTCAGGACGAAAGCACACTTAGTAGAAAACAGCGAGAAGCCCTGGAAACCCAGTGGAAAAACTTCTTTGATGGGCTCGGGTTTCCCGGGTTGGGGAAGGTGGCTGAACACGTGATCGAAGTGGAACCTTACTAAACCATCAAGCAAAGATACTATCCCGTATCTCCTTTTAAGCAAAAGATCATTGATGAGGATTAAACATATGTTGGAGTTAGGTGTTATTGAACCCTCCAAGAGTGCTTGGTCTAGTCCAGTCTGTCTGGTTCGTAAAAGGATGGTTTTACAGATTTTGCTGGATTTTCGTCTGCTGAATTCTGTAACTAAGAAGGATGCCTACCCAATTCCTTATATTTCGGCTATTTTAGATCCCCCTTAGGGATCTAAATTCCTAAGTTCTATAGATATAAAATCTGCCTTTTGGACTCCCTTAATTCATCTCTGAATATACCGCATTTACTTTCCCGGACGAGGGCTATATCAATTTCGGCGGATCCTTTGGTTTGTCCAATTCCCCAGCTACTTGGCAACGTATTAATCTGTTTTGGGGTTTAACCGTATGTGATGGTCTATCTTGATGATATCGTACTTATTTCTCAGGACTTTGATGAACATCTGCGTTTTTTTGGGTCTAGTCTTTGCCAGATTACACCAGGCGGGTCTTATAGTTTCTATTAAAAAATTTTTGGCCAGTTTTTTGGGTGGGACCAATTAGAAAAAAAACCATTGTAAAAATTCCACCACCCCCGCAACGTGCAAGAAATTCGCCGATTTATAGGTACAGCATCTTGGTATCAGTTTTGTTCCTAATTTTTCGTCCACTTTACCCTCCCTTAAAGAATCTCACTAAAAAAAATGTCAAAGGGATCCTCTGATGTGAAAATTTCAGGCCCCGATTAAGGCAGCTCTTGTCTCGGCACCAATTCTAACGTCCCCTGATTTTAATCGCCCCTTTTGTCTTGCAGACAGATGCTAGCTCATTTGGACTTGGAGCTTCCCACACAAACGTTCGATGGGCGAAAAGTTTTTTTTTATCACGTTCACTTACGAAGCGGAAATGAAGCTCACTGTGACTAAAAAAGAATGCTTGAGGTATCTGGAGTGTAGAAAAACTACGACACTATTTGGAAGGAGTACATTTTTACTGTGATAACGGACCACCATTCTTTATTGTGGTTACATAGGTTAAAAAGACCCAAAGGTCGTTTAGCGCGATGGGCGCTTCGTCTTCAACCCTATGATTTCACTTTAGTTCACCGTCCCGGAAAAAGAAAACACCTTGGCCGACTTTCTTAGTCGTTCTGTTGTTTCAGGGGGGAAACCATTGATTCCGACGTCACCAATGATGGCTCACTCTCTTCTACTGCAGATAAATGGTATACCCCAGCATGCTTTCAAGTCTTGAACAACGTCCAGATAAATTCCCTTCTTGGCGTGTGGAAAATAACCCATTGGATAAATATGTCAAAACCCCCCTATCCAGAACTTTCATTCCATCCAGTTCCTGGAAAATTGTTGTCCCCAAGGACAAAAGGCAGGAAAATATTAACCATTCACGACTTTTCCTGCTGCGAGGAATTCGGCGTATTCAAAACATATTGGAAGGGCGTGTCAGCGTTACTATTGGCCCAAAAAATGAGGTATGACATAACTAGATATGTTAAAGGTTGAAAGATCTGTGCCCAAAATAAAGTTGAAAAAAACCCCTGCTGGTCTAATGGGTGAACGGCCGACCAAAAACCCCAACCTTGGCAGTGTATTAGCCTTGACTACATTGGACCTTTCCCTCGTTCAAGTCTGGTTTTTACGTTTTTGGTGGTTAATGACTACTTCACCAAATTTACTGTTTTGTTTCCACTCGCTCAGCTACCAAATCTTTAAAAACAAGTTGGAAGGTATTTTTCTTTATATGGAACTCCTCAATATTTAATGTGCGATAATGGTGTGCAGATGAAATCTAAAGAGTTTCAAAACTCTGCAAACGTTATAAGACTAAAATATTCTATACAGCTTCCTACTATCCTCGAGCTGATCCGACTGAACGTGCCAACAGAGTTGTGAAGACTATGCTACGTTCTTACATTAAAAATGAAAATCACCCAAATTGGGCGAAATTTAGCCGCCATCGGCTGGCCATGGGCCTTCGCCACAGAAACTCCGGTTTCCCCCTATTTTCTAATTTTGGCAAGAAATAAGCTGTAGGGGCAGGACTTTGCTGAAGAGATCCCCAATATCAATTTGGATCCGCGATTTTGTCAAGAAAAGACAAAACTGCGTTTGCCAAACTTTATCAAGAGGTGCAACAGAAGATTAGTTCTTCCGTGCTAGAAACCAACAAAGGTATAACCTACGCAGACGACCAGCCCATACGGGTTTCCAAAAACAAAAAGGGTTTCGGAAAAAAAAAGATTCTGATGCAGTAAATTATTATAGTGCCAAATTGGCTCCTGCTTTGTAGGACCCACAGTTAAGAGCAAAACTGGAACCTGTACCTATGAATTACAAGATCAAAAGGTCAGGACAAGGGTATCCGGCGTAAAACGAAACCGTATAATCCATCAAACAGCAATGCGGTTCTGACGCCGAATGCTTTTTTTGATTTATTTAAAAAACTTTAATTCATATTAATGATTTGTTATATTAATTAATATCTTATTTTTAACTTTTTATGGCTTTCGGTCACTATCTTTATTGTCTATATTTCTTTTTTTTTTGGTTTATTTTTTACATCCCCAGAGATGGGCAACCAATGGTTTAGGCATCCAGCGGGCAGTTAGTTCGCATTGCCGGGGTTAAAAATCCTCACTGGGACCGGGGTCGGCAAAATAAAAAACGCTGGGAAGTGTTAGCCCCCACACTACCTCGATTTTTATTTTTTTTTTTTTTTAATTGCCTTCTCTTTGCTTTATTTCTATTGCCTTTTTAAATTTAATTTTTTTTTTTGACGTGAACCTTCTGTTCGCTATCATTGCATTGCATTTAGTTTCTTAATGGATCTTCAGAGCGTATTTTCTGATATGGTTACCTTTTTGGTTGTTTCTTTTTTATTGACAGGCTGCGTGGTGTTGGTCCCTGGGGCCGCAGCGCCCGGAGAACTTTTGATCTCTGGAAGAGCAGACTGAAATGGAAGTCAGGCGTCGGGGGTGTGGTTTTGTAGTGCCCCCTTGAGGCACTACATTGGGTTGGGCCACACTACTGCGTTCTTTGGTTGCGTTCGGCCTATTAGCTGCGACAGATGCTGGGGGTAGTGCCACCATTCAGAACACCCTATAAATTTGTTTATTATTTCTCGCAGTACCCTGGTACTTTTAGCTTGGCAGGCGCATAGCTTTGCCCCCCTCTGCACGGTGGAACGTTGGGGATTCCTTTATTTACCTTATCTTTATCTTACCTTTCTTTTAGTTTTCCACCTTTCAGTTGTTATTTTGGTGGGTGTTTGGGTTTTTTTTGGTTGGGATGAGGTAGTTGTGGGGCTTCGGTGTGAGGTTAAGGAACGAGGTCCGCCAAGCCGCTTGGTTGCGACGCAACCTTGGAAATCTTTTTTTGACCAGCCAATTTTATTACAATATTTGGCATAGATTTCTACCACATCGATTCCTCGTGGTTTACATCGCTCGCCCGGAGACTCCGTGGGTTTCGTCACTGAAATAATGTCTGAAAATTTTTTTTTTTTGGGTTAATTATCTTTTCTTATTTTACCATTCGGTTTATTTACCTTTAATACGTTTTCCTTTAATTTGATATTAGTAGCTTACTGCCTTAAAAAGGCGTACTTGGTCACAACTTAGATTTACCTGAATTTGTTTACCCTGAGCTTGATTTGTTTGATTGTTGCCTTTATTATGGTTTTCCTTTTTACACTCCTTTTTATTTTATTATTCCTTCCTTTATCTTATAAAATTATTTTCTTTATCTTGTGTAAACTTCCTTCGGAGTTAAATTTTTGGATTCTTAATTTATCTCGGTTACCTCCTTTATCTCTATCTGGCTTAGTTACTCCTTCCCTGCCTCTGAATTGTCATCTCCTGTCAGTTTAATGATTAGTTTGTTTTAAGCCCTTAGTTCTAGATTCCGGCCTTGTTTTTAGTTCTTTGGGTGACCCAAGATCGTCGTAAAATTTTTCCTGGAAGTTTTCCTTTCCGAGGGGGGTTGTCACGGTTATTTTTTATTCCTATGTTTGTTTTTAATAATTTAGTTTGTTTGCCTTAATGCAGGTCGGTTTTCTTTTTTTTTGCAGTTTATTTTTGGCAAAAGGCTCCAAATTTGATTGTAATTGCTGGGTTACTTTGTCTTTCTATCGTATTTGGATCCCCTTATCTTTACTTTTTTTACCCCTCGTAGTATTGTCTACTATAAAATTAATTTGATATTTGGGCGGCATGGGTAGGCAACTCAAAATCGTAACGATAAGAAAATTCCTAGAATTAGCAGCGATGGGAGCATCCATTTATCTTTAAAAGGACGAAGGGCCGTCGGCCATTTTTTGCCACCTCCGACATTCTTCAAGGCGAGAACTAAAAAATTTGCAGCGACTGGTATTCAGGCCACCTTTATAGGATTTGGGAAATTTCTAAAAATCTTTCCGATTTAAGTTACCTTTGATTTTGTGTGGATTTTTCTTGGGGTTTTCATTGCCTTTTGGCTGTTTTGGGAAAGAAATTCAGAGGTTGGTTTTGACCCGGGGATCACGTGTTAGTGGAAAATACCCTTAACATCTTGGGTAAGTTCTTCTAGACTTTTTCTAACTGAGTATTTTCCGTATAAAACGGTACATTAATCATTTTTTGGGTTTCCTTTAAGCCACTGGTGGTTCAGGGGGGTTTTTATTATTTTTTTATATATTTCGTCATGCGTTGGGCAAGTCGAATTTCGGTAAAATTTTTATTAATTACCCTAATTACACCAATTTAAGGGTTTGTTGTGGAATTTATTGCGAAAATCGCAGTTTTATTGAAATTATTCTTTTTTGTTTTTTTTTGACAGTTACGTTAATTTTCTCTAATTAGCGTTGTTTTAATAAATCGCCGTTAGATGGCGCTTGTGTATTTTATTCTTTGTTTCTTTTAGTATTAATTAATTTTCTGGGGTTTAATTACCTTCTTTTGGTAATAAATTTTTAATTACTAAGTTTTCTTGTCATAATTTTTCTTTTTGAGACTTTTATTCAGGGTATAAGTATCTGGGTGACTGTTCGAGACCTATTTATTATTTAAATTTATTAAGCGGGGAGGCTTTTGTTATACTTAACAAAAATTAGTTATTTATTTTTTTACCTTATTTAATTATCATTTATCAATGATATTTAAGTTATTTTATTTTTTCAAACAAGATAGAGTATTTGTTTTTAAGACAAAAAAAGCAAACAGGCTAGTAATATATAGTGATTGAACTATTTAAATTATCAGTCAAAAACCTACTTATTATTTGTTTTGCCAAGTAAAAAAATAAAGATCAATAAATATGTTTTGGGCTTTTACCTACGATTAAATACAATCGTATGGATATAATAATATTACCTTTTATTTTACACTAGTTAAGTTATTGTTAATTAACTTTTGGTAGCTAGGGAGTTTTGTTCTTTTTTTTTGGTGCCAATGGAATGGGCTTTTTTTTGGAAAATTTTAGTTTAAAAACAATTTTTTTTTTTTTTGTTATCTTGATTTAATGGGTTTCTTTATTGTTATAGTTTATTAACGTTCCCATTAATAAGTTTTTTTTTTTTTGTTTACGGGAAAGGTCTGGGAACCAAGCACCAGATTTTAAAGTTTTCTTATATTAATTTTTTTTTTAATGGAACACATACAGTTTGGGATTTGAGGGAATTTTCTTGGGATTTTAAAGTCGCTTAATTATCTTACGTTTTATTGGGTTTTAATTGGTATTGAATTTTGTAGGGTTCTTCGGACGGGCCATTTTTCTTCGTACGGGCCATTATTCTGCTGGGCCATTAATTTTTTTTTGAAACGGTTTTCGTTTTGGTTTGGAAGGCCATCAATTTGGTAGGTTTTCTTGGACTTGAATGGGCCAATTTTGGTTAATTGTTTTTGTTGTTTTGGAACCACCCCCTCTTCACAGTGTAGTGGCTGGCACACCTGCCATCACTTGGATTCGACAAAACAGGCAACATAAAAAATTTATCTTACTAAAAATTTTTTTTTAAACATTTCAAGAAAAATTTGGGGACCCCTACCTTTTAAATTTTTACCAAATTTTTAAAATTTTTTTCGGCCCTTTCTTGTATTTTTATTGTAATATTTTTTGTAAATCTTAATTTTCTTATTTTTTTCAAAGGGGAAAACCTGGTCACTAAATTATTGGTAAATACTTAAGGGTATTTATATATTTTTTTTTTTTATATTTCATATATTTTATAAATTGTAGACTTATATTTATAATAATTTTTTTTCAGTATAATTTGTTTTTTTTAAACTGTTATTAAGCCATTCACCTTTTTCAATTATATATAATTTTTGTACATTTTTAAAAAAAAATTTATACATTTCTAACCGTGCGCATTCACCATTTTTTTTTTGATTAATTTTTTTGTAAACTTTAAATTACAAATTTGGGGTAAATTTATTAACTAGTTGTTTTAAATATGTTTTTATTTGGCTCGCCTAGTGTCTCCTTTTCTAATGTTAATATTGTTAAGTATAATTTTTCTTATCTTTGAGTGGTAGTAAAGTTAAGAGGTTTTTAAATCGGAAGGTTCTGCTAGGCCTGGCACCAAAAGCAGTGGGCCAATTTAACCCCCTACTCTGGCAAAATGGGTTAGGGCATTTTTGCACGCCTTCTGCTACTCACCTTCAACTTTACTGTGCCTTTGCTATTTATTTGATAAATTTTAATTAAAAAAAAAATAATAATAATTTTTTTAAATGCCAACGGAAAAAAAGTTGGAAAAGTGTTTTAGGCTAAAACACTTTTAAAGAACCGGGTGACATTGTGGTTTAAATAAATTAATTTAATATATACAATGTTTTTTATTATTTAATATTCAAAATTGAAAAGATTAATATAATAATAAGGCTCTTCACCCCCCCTTAACCCCCCCAGGTTTTCACCCTAGCCCGGTGCTTAAGGCAGGGGGCCCCCCCACATGTTAGGTTAGACATTTGACAAGTGACATTTGATCACCGCCATTATTTTAATGTCTGCAAGACCCTAAGATACATCTCATCCCGTAAGCAGGTTCTAAGTCACGGGTTCGCGAAATATGACAGTTGCAGGTGGCATTTGACAGGTGACAGGCCCATTTTTTTAGCGCTTGCGTAAGACCCTAAGTAAACTACATCCATGTTAAATTTCCAAGCACTTGGGTCCGCATATGACAGCTGACAGGTGGCATTTGACAGGTGACAGGTGACATTTAATTTGAAATGTATTCCACGCCCTAAAATAACGCGTCACACAAGATTCCTAAATATTTAATTACGTCAGAGATCTCTGGAGCGCAGGCTGAAACCAAAAAGGGCCCGCTGGTGCCCAACCCGGCGCGGTGAAGGTGCCAACCTACTATTATTATTTTTGTTTTGTCCAAATTAACTCGTTATTGTTTTTGCTATAAAATTTATGTACCTGGGATCCAGTATATGGACGCCCAGGTTTTGGCTTTTTTTGGTTTTAGAATTATAAAACCAAAATTCTTAAATAATATGCTCAAAGTTTTAATGATCAACTTTTTTTTCTTGTCAACTCCAAAAGAATCAAAATGACAATTTTTTAAACAGGATGATATTTCCGTCTATAATTTTTTTAAAACTTAAAATTTTTCTAAAAAGCTCAATAAAAATTAAGACGGAACGATTAGTGTTTAAATATTACCTCTTAAAAATTTCGAAAAAAAAATTAGTGACACCTTGTACATAAATATAAAAATAAGTTACCTGTCAATCTATCCAGGTAAATTTTTGTTTTAACATGCTTTTGTTGAGAGTTGTCAGAAATTTAACGATTAGGTTATTAGTCAATATCGGCCAAAATGGTTTATTTAGACGAAGAAAAACGCGATATGGTCTTATGCTTCGCTAGAAACAATTAACGAGGCTCTTACGCGCAGAAGAACGCCAGCTATATCCTGACTGGCTTTGCCATCAAAATCTACAATAAATACAACATTTAACCTTAAAATAAATGTAGTCAAAGATTGTGGTTTCAGAATGTCGGTATTTTACCTGGAATACCATGTGAAAAAAATTTTTTTGAAATTTTGGGAGGTAATATCTTGAAAACAAATCGTTTAACTGCCAATTTTTATTGAGCCCTTTAGGGAAATTTTCAAACTATAAAAAAAATAGACGGAAACTAGTCATCCTTCTTAATAAAATTAGACTTTGGATTACTCGGGATTAAAAAAAAATTTCAGGTCATAAGAAACATTGAGTTTTCCCATTTATGGAACTTTTGGTTTGAAAATTCTAAAATAAAAAATTGGATCAACACCACACCGAAATTATGTCCAAAAATTTGCTTTTCTGTTCCAAAAATATAGATTACCGCAAAAATAAGCACCCTTAATTTAGTTAGTTTTGATTAGTTCGGATTAGTTATGGTTGGCCTGGTAAAAGATCTGTTACCAACTTTTGAACGTAACTATTAAAAAACAATTAAGTGTAAATGTACTTGCAATAACCCCAAAATGCAACGCTAAGATTTAATAACATAATAATAATTTATGCAACAAGAATTAAATAGGCCTTTTTGCATTAGCCAGACAGGTGCCGCAATGTCATAGGTGAAAATAAGATGTTTAGGTAGAGTTTAACAAATTTTTCTACGATCGTAATAAATTGTAATTGTAATTAATTGTTTAACTATAAAAGATAATTTTATTAGGTTAATATTATGAATAACTAAAACCTATTTCATGCGGCGCCATTCTATAAATATACTGTAATTTTTATTACATAACCCTTTTGATTTTTCCGAAAAAAAATTTTTTGGGTTGCACATCTGCTGTGTTAATTATTTCTTCGGGCCAGAAAGGTCTTCTTGTTCAAATTTTTTTTTTTTTTTGGGGTTTTCCTCAAATAGTAGTCAATTTGGTACCAAACACAATGTCATTTATGTCACCATAGGTACATTTAACAAAAACCCTTGATAGTTTCGGCACTTTTTTCACTCATAATTTACTCCTTTTAATGAAAAAAAGAAAAGTGGTTAAAAGTAAACTAAAATTCGTTATATCGATCGGAAAAAGATGATAAAAAAAATTTTGGTATCAAATTTCTCATCATTAAAAACCAAGATGATCATTATCTTTTGTTTTCCAAATATTTTTACCCTTATTTGGGTTGAAAACCGGAAATAAGTTATATTATATCGATGAACAAACATAATTTATGTTTTCCATCATAAAGCTAAAAATTTTCGTAATAATGTCTTTTACAAAAATCACAAATATTTTTATTTTACGCTTTTTTAAAGGGGTTTCCCTTTATCTCCAAAATCTCAAGAAATTAGTTCGTTCATATATTATATGACTTAAAGTAGTTTACTTGCGATGGTCGTAGAAAAAATTATCGCCTTATAGTAAGTAAAGCACCGTCCGTCCAAACCACGATTGGGATAAACATCTTTAATCTTCGTCTTTTCCATGCAATCAGCGCTCAACTCGCCCATCTCTCTCGAACAAAAATTGATGGTTGAACGGGCCGGGACTAGTACCAGTACGGATCATAATATTTTTTTAAATTTTAGTTTAATTCGTGATGTAGGATTTTAAATGGACCCCAAATTTAGCGCTGTTCCAAATGAGATCTTTTTTGTTTTTTTTTTTAATCTTGGGACAATCCACGAAGACTGACGCCTAAGTACTAACGTACCGTGGGTGTCTTAAGTGTGGTGAGAGCGGGTTTGTTCACACGGGACTATTGGAGATTGGAAGGAGAAGAAAAAACTTCTGCGGGCAGCAGGTTCTATAGTCCTGACACTCTAGGGATGAAGGAAAGAAGAAAGCGGGAAGTTCGGGACCTCTCCAACTGGTTGTTTAAAGGATGCTAAAAGTTACAGTGTGTTGTCGTTAAAGAAGAAATTATACTGGCCCCTCTGAGCAACCGTGAAAATACCTATAAAGAGCGACAGATCCCCTACAGCTCGACGGTGAGCAAAAGAGGAAGCCTTTCGGAATGGGTTAATAAGACGAACGGCTCTTCTTTGAATAGAGGCCAGAATGCTTTAGTTTTAGAACCCAACCCCGACAGAGAACAATATTCTAAAAGGGTCTGATTTGGGATACTAAAAGTATGGTTGGAAAAGATAAATATTTTCTGGCTCGAAAGAGGAATCGAACCTTTTTGAAGCTGCCGAGGCTATGGATATGATGTGTTTGTGCCAGGAGGTTATCCTCAAAATCGCCGCAAGATTAAACGACTCTTTGATCTGCAGAACGGCCGCCCATGTGTAACGGATGAGCATTGGCAGACTTTTCGCGACAGCGAACCGGATGTTTTCAAGGCTTAAACTGAACAAATTTTTGGGCCCAGTCCAAAATAAGTTTGAGGTTTGTGAAAAAGATATCTGCATTGACCTGCGCTTGTTTTCCAAATCAGAATTACATGGTGGCAAAAATTTAATAAATGAAGGGTACTATCGTCAGCAAAACTGTGAATGGGATTGATTGTGGAAGAGAAGATGTTAATGAAAAAAGCGTGGAGTGCGTACTGTGCACTGGGGCACCCCAGCATTAATTTGGTAGAAACTGGAAGAATAACCATCTACAGTTCGTATAGTCGATTAGAAAGGAAACTAAACCTTTACCAAATATGAGGTTCCCAATGCCTAATATATTATTTTTTTAGGAGACTGTACACACAACACATGAGGTCTCTTTTTTTGAGGTGAAAAAAAATAAAATAGGTAACTATTTTTAATAACAAACAGACCTAGTAAACTTCTAAAAACAATATATATTTAACAAAATTCAAAAAAAATTTATATATGACAATCTCGACAATGTTAATTATGCAAATTTAATTGTTAATATCTGTTTCGCAGACGATAAAAAAATCGTTTTATTTTTCAATTAGATAAAAGCCTTTTATTAACTCTATATTAAAATTTTAAAAAACCGTTTTAGATGAACTACCTTAAAAATGCAAAATATGCTTATAGAATAAAATCATGGATTTTTTATTCTTTTGATAATTTTATCCCCTTAAGGGCTTGAGATTGCATTTTCAACCATTATGAATCCTGTTAATCACAAAAGTCCTTAATTTTGCTTTACTAAAATATATATGATGAAACAATATAATAATCATGATCATATTTTCATTGGGAATTTTCAACCACCAAATAGGGGTAATTTTTTGTAAATTTTTATTGAACAAAAAGATTTCACCTTCTTTTCCCTTGGGCTATAACATTCTCAAACCTCTATTCTTGCGATTACTCTTTCTAGTTCTAAATACAAACAACTGAGTTAAAATTAAACATTTCCACCTTCTTTGTTTAAGCAAACAATTTTATTTAAGAAAGAGTAAAAGGTTTTAGTGAATTTGAAACACGACATAAGCAACGACTGGCAAGTTTCGGCACTATTTTAAAAAACCCATTTGAACCGCAACATCGTCTTGACATCAAGTAGTTGTCGACAAGTCAAATTTCTTAAAGCCGCCTTCAAGCTAGTTTCCTGGTGACAAAGCTTTGCGTCGAGCTTGTGTGACAAAGTTCAGACGGCATTCTGTGCGTATGTATTTTAATAGTTAAGATTTTTGGTAAAAAGGCTTTTGTTAAAACCGTCAAACAAACTTAATCTAAAATTGAGCCAGGTTCTGCTCGTAGGGCCTCTTAAAATAGTGAGATCTAAAATTAGACCAAGTTTTTTTTTTGAAATTAATTGTGACCGTAGTCTGGTCGACAAGTGTTTTCCTGCAAAAATATTTAGGAGGCTTCGAAAATGAGCGAAATGCAAATCTGAGCAAGGCGTTTTGAGGATCTTTTCTCAAAAAAAAAATCAATTGAGTAAAAAAAAAAAAGAATAAAAACGAAAAGCAGCCGGTCCAGATAACATCTCCCAGATATTCTAAAACTTATAGAGGACGAAAAACACACATTTTGTGCAATTATTTAATGATTTATATAACTCAAGTTCATCCCTCGTGATTGGATAAAATCGACTTTCATCCCTTACCTAAAAGTCCGGGGCACGGAAGTGCCAAATTCCGATTGATTTTTTTTTTTTTTATCTTGAGACAATCCACGAAGGCTGATCCAAGTACTCACAATGACCAGGTGTTAAACGTGTTCTTAAAAATTATTTATAGGCGCATCGAGAAAATGCGCAAGATGTGCGAATTACAAATGGGTTTCGTGAAGGAGGGGGTACCAGGGGAAGACCTTCTATTCAAATGCGAAAAAGAAGAAAGTATTTTATCTTCATAGACTATACTAAACTTTGACTAATTAATCCACCACACTATTAGAACTGCTGAAAAAAAAAGGTGTCGTGCCCTAGATAAGAATCGTTCAGAATCTTTATGAGTGGCGACAAGGGTTGTATTAATCCATGCTCTTTATTATATATTCAAAAGTTATTTTGAACGCTTTGGACGAGACAGAAGACGGTCTGAAAGTCAATGGGAAGCTCATAATCAATTTAAGATATCCGACGACACAGTTTAATCGCAGACAGTCCTGAAGGGCTGCAACGCCTAATCGACAGCAACATTACGGTGATGCAATGGGACTGAGGATTAATATCGCAAAAACAAAATCTCAAATAAGTCGCAATCCGAATATCAACTTCAGTATAAATATATACGGTACACCAATAGAGGAGGTTCAAAATTAAACCGGGAAGTTGGATCAGGAGGATCTGAATCCTGAGATAAAATTGGACCAAGAACAAACTAGAGCCAATTTTATTAAAATGCGGAACCGGTTAACCGACAGAACACTTAATTTAAACATAAGTTTTAATTTTGTTAAATGTTATGTGTTTCCGTTATTGTATGGAGTCGAGGCCTGGACGCTAAAAGTCACAGTATTAACAAGCTGGAAGCATTTGAGATGTGGGTATATCGTAGAATGCTGCGATTCCCAGGACCGACCATATCACTAATCAAAGGTCTTTAAAATGAACAAGGACCGAACAATCCAGACTATAAAAAGCGAAAGACAGCACCTGGTTAGTTGAGGCAGGATAAGCAGATTCCTGCAACTGATTATGGAGGCGTTGGGAAAACGTGGTCCTGGACGTAGACAGTGCTCTTGGCTGAAAAGATAAGGGATTGGACGGCTTGATTCAAACTCCCCTTTTAAGAAGAGCCCAAGACAAAGACGAATTTGCCAGAATTATTGCCGATTTTCATTAAATGGAGAAGGCACTTGGAAGAAGAATAACAAAAAGAAAAAAAAACCATCTTAATTTTTGATGATAACTCAAAACCATAAGAGATGGCGGCAATTTAAAAAAGGACCTTAAAAGGGGAAATTTTCGATAAAAGTTAACCCCAGTTTATCTTCCTTTTATAATTTTAATTTAACCTGAAAGGGGCCTGCGCCACTTTTTGGTTGTGCCTCGACGTCAAAACAGGTACGTACAGGAAATAATTGTTTTTAGGGTATTAAATATTAATTAAAAATTTAAAAAAAAAAGTTTGTATTCAAAACACTTCAAAATTTATTCCCGTAAAAAATTTTCAAAGTTAGTTTCTTAACAAGTTAGACAACAATTAACATAATTGATCACAAAAAACTTTCGTCCTTATTGCACATTAAAAAAAAATGCTTAAATGATTGTCGTATAATTTTTTGCTTCATAAGGTTTTCTTATAAGGGTGCCACAATTGGGAACTTTTGAACCTAAGAATGAATGGTTAAATTGAAAGATTCGCATTTAGGTGTCAACAACATCCATTGGTTGTAAAATTTATACTTCCGGAGATATCTGGAAAAAACGAAATTTAAATTTCGTTTTTATTTTTTGACGTTATTTAAAGGAATATGAAAAAACAAAAGACACTTTCTTATGGCCACATTTTAAGCTCTACAAAACAGCGTTCAGAGTTTTTTACGACGTTTCGTTTTGTTAAACCATCATCAACTTTTTTTGTTCCCCAATTGTTTTTGCATTTTTAAAACCAGTTATAATCCAATTCAATGATGATAAAACTTAATTTTTCTGTTAAATAAACATATTTTCCATAAGAGAAATGAGTTAAAAAAGAACCACATCATTTCTTAAGGGCGTTCCATATTTGTAAATAAATATTAAGTGTTATACATTTTTGTAATTGGGATAATAAAGTTCAAAAAATTTAAAACCCGGTCCTATTTAAAAAAAAAAATTGATGATGGTTTAAAAAACGAAACGTCTCTCTCAACCCTGTTTTTAAAATAAAAGGTGGACATGAAAAAATTTTGTTTTCACATCTTTTAAATAACGCCGGAAAAATAAAAAACGAAATCGCAAATTTCGGTTTTTCGATACCCCGGGGTCTCGGAATTTTACCTTAATGGGGGTGACCAAAAATGCGCAACCCTATTAACCGATTTCCCATCCTTTTCAAAATCCCACTTTTGGGGCCTCATACATAAACAAGATAACGCCATAAAGGTTTTTAAAAATGTAATCCTTTGTTTATAATAATTTTATAACTTTGACAAAAAAAAAAAATCAGAGTAATATTGTTAAAGTTATAAAATTATTATAAAAAAACAAAAATTTCAGAATGTTTTCTTTACTTTGTCCTTAAACCTTCTTTCATACCAAATTTTGTTTTGTAATTGGAAGGTTCTTCATAATTTTTATGGTAGGAGGATTTAGTCATGTATACTATAAAATGGTAGATTTTTAAAATCGAATATCTCAGAAACCACTTGACAAACCTTTTCCAATTTTTTTGCAGGTAATAAGAATACTTTTGGTAATTTACATACTATATCTCTTACCTTTATGTGAAACGATAACGAAGTTATGATAGGGAGGAAAACAAGCTAATACCTTTTGTGTAAAATACGCACCGCGTGTGTATTTTGGGCTTCCTAATCAGCGAATCACTGACGCATTTTTAAAAATTGAGTGTATATTTCCCTATTACAAATTTATAAGAAAAATACAAAATCATTTTAAAAATGTTAAAAAAAAAATTTGGTTCATATTAACTATAAATTCCCTTAGGTTAATATTAGATCAAATCTCAAGATCAAATCCAGAAAATTTCGGATTTCTATATTTTTGTAAGAAAATCCCAGAAAGAGACCCTTTAGTTCAGGTCTTAGCACGCACATAGTCGATTGACTCCCCTGCAAATCCAGGTCCCACAAATTAAAACTCATAACTTTCTTTAACAAATTAAAAATGCTTTTAATATATAAAATAAACCTAAAATGGTTAGAAATTAAAATAATTAATATTATTTAAATATTGCTTAAATAATTTGGAAAATACAAACATTTTTAAAAATTATGTTTTTTTAAAATTATTTTTTTAAATATTTTTTTTTAAAACAGGGTTTTTTTGACAAAATCAATAGTTCTTAATGAGTTTTTAAAAATGCTTGTTTTTTTATTTTGAAAACCTAAAAATATTTAAAAAAAAGTTGAACTAAAACAACAGAGATTATTACGATTTTAAATTTACCATTTTCAAATGGGAACCTTTACTATACTTCCCGAGACAGAAATCAAACTTTCCACCGAAGTTTGTATACTATTTACTTAACCACTTTATTATTTCCTATTATTTTAAGAAAATTATGAAACTTGATTCGGTAATAATTTTATTAGGGGCCGTGCTTCCAATTTTATCGTTGTCATGGTAACGGGTTGTCAAAGTGTCAATACATACAGGTAAAAGGACGCTTTAAATTTAAATAGTTTTGCTTTAATTTGCAAATCCAAAAAAAAAAAAAAAAATGTTATCAGATAGGAATTTGTGTTTGCTGCTACTCAGAATTGAGAATTTATTATTATTATTAGAATGCATGTTCGTGTGTCATATAATTTTGAAATATCAATATTCAATAAAACAAAAAATATTTCCAACCGGGGGAAAGAGCATTTTCCCCCCGGGGGAAGAAATTTAAAAAACGTCAACTTTCCATTTCAAAGATAGGTGAAATGTCTTTATTAACATGGTTGTAACTAAACGCAGTTTCATCTTGTATTTAAAATCATGGGAACTAATTGACTTTATGGCTACAAAACAGAAAAATATAAGGAAAGCAAAAACATGTAAGACCAATAACACAAAGAGGTTGTTTTTATTTTTTATAACAGAGTGTCTGAAATTGACTGGAAATTTTGAATTCTCTGGATGGAGTGTGGGTAAAAGCTTTTTTATTGACTTACTAGAAAAGGCTTATTTAGGGTCATTTCCTGAAAAATATTATTTAAGGTCTGTCAACCTCGAGTAAACTGGTTTTCGGGGGCCTGAAAGCGGATCATCTTAATTTTATCGAGCAGTAGACAGGTATAAAAACCCCATCTTACCGAAGCCTATAAGAAATTTAAAAAAAAATATATGCTTCCATACGCCTGCGGATAAAAGCAAATGACAATATGCAGAAACTCACATCCCACAAAAACTTGGAATATTAATAAGAAACGGGGGGTAAGAAAAATTTGGGAGATTCCCACAAATTAAACCAAACACATTCAATGACTTCTTCTCGGTTGCTATAATCTGATCAAAGACCTTCCCTGAATCTCGTCAGTGGATATGATCAACTGAAAAAACCTCCACCAGATCAATTTTCTTTTCGGGTTAGTTTTAATACAGTGCGTGATATTGTGGATAGCCTAAAAAAAAAAAAGCTGTGATATTTTGGACTGAACATAAAACTTATCAAAACTATAAAATCTTATAATCTCCCCCTTACTAAATTAAAAACTTATGTTTTAAAGAGAATATCTTTCCCTCAATTTTAAAAAGCTGTGGTATGTCCTATATTAAGAAAGGAAATACAGATGCACCTGAAAATTATGACCAATATCTTTCTCCCGATTGTTTAAAGATTGTGGAAAGAGCATGGCCTAAAATGTTAAATTTATGGAAATAAATTCCAAAACTCTTTGGTTTAGAAAACACAAAAATAAACAATGGGTATTTTAATCTTTTGTCCCACATAGTTGAGTCATTTCCGAAATGAAATTTATTTCTGTTCTTCTGTGTGATCTAAGCAAGGCATTCGACTGTGTGAGCCACGACATTCTTCTACAAAAACAACTAGGTACAATTTTTGTAATGAAAGTGTCAAACTAATAGGATCATATCTATGACGAGTCCAAGTCGTCAGGGTTGCGGGGTGTCATCAGCAGAAAGTGTTTTAAACATTGGTGTCCCAAAGGCTCTATATTGGGACCAATCTCTTTCTAATATATATAAATGATCTACCGGATATTGACCATAAACCAAAAATCTTTGCCGATACACCACGATATCCTGCTCCTGATACCGCAGAGGCGCTGAATGATTCCGTGGCTGCACAGGAGAGAGCAGGAGAGTGGTTTCCAATAGGCTCTACTGAATAATGGTAAGACAAAGAGGGTCTTTTCTCAATGAGGGATTTGGACGATTTGAATGGTGGAATTGATGAGGATGAGATTGGTTTTTGGGTATTTTGGAGACTACTTTGAGACCACAAATAAATGCTCTATGCAAAAAATTAAAAAAAAATATCTTTCTTTTGCGAAGTCTTTCAACTGTGTCTCACGGGATATTTTAAAGTGTGCCTACTTTTCCCTTTTTCCTCTCATCTTTCTACTCGATTTTGGCCTGGGGGCATGCAGCGGATACAGGACGTGTTTTCGCTCTCCAGCGCAGGGCGCTAAGGGTTTGGCTGGTCTTTGCATAGGGAGGATTGCCGCCAGGCTTCGGGCGCTCAAGATACTGACACTTTCCGTATATATTTGAAAATCTTAAATATCTAAAGAGAAATATCGACCATATGTGAGCCATGGGAAATCCTAATTATGAAACCAGGCACAGGAATAACATCCTACCCGCCTACTGGAGGTTAAAAAGGTGTCAGACCTGCAGGCTACTGGGCAATAAAATGTTTTAATGTATTACCTGAGGATATTAAAGGTTTGTCTTTTGTTTTTTGAGAGAAAGTCAAAGTATTTTTAACAGAAAACGTTTTTATTCAATAGATGAGTACCTGAATTTTACATTTTGATGGAATTTTTTAGCAGTGTTTCTGTCAAGTTACTTTGTGTGATGTATTTCATAAAAGTATTCTTTCTTTTAATGTTTAGTTTTATTTAATTTTTTTGTTGATGTTAAAACATTGTAATATGTATTAACATGAAAAACAGTATGAAATAAATTTAACCGAATAAATTATTTTTAAAAATTATCTTTAATTTCTTTTAATTCCCTGGCTTAACTACCCAATTTTGCAATTCCGGGATTCTGAAAACTTTTCAGAATTAGAATTTAAAATAAATATTATTTTGGCATTTATAATGCAATATTTTGTAGTATTTAATTATAATTTCTAGAATTAAATCATACATTTATAAATCCTATACGTTTTTGGTTTGAAATATTATAATGCTGCTTTTTAAACTAAACACTGGCGCTTTTATTGTATTTATAGTGTATTTTATCCGTTTAGAAATCTGGAATTAACTTGATGGAGTATGCAATGCACTTCGTCAAAAACGATTATAAAACATGGTTCTCGAGTCACCGTTTCGAACTTATGGATAATTGTCTTCAGGAAAAATCATATTTTTCTTTTTCCAACCACTACACCCTGATATTTTAAATTATAAAAATATAGGATATTTGGTTTCTTATCTCAAACCAAATTTGGATATGGTACTGTTTCTTTCCCCTCGTCGCACATTCTGCAACTTGACCTCATTGTAATTATGGTGTTAAAAACATCCCCATTGACAGATCTACTAAAACTTTCTTACACGTGTTCTATAAAAGTACTACCATTTTTGGAAAAAAAAGAAGACGAAACTAAGGTTGCCACCCCTTGAAAGGACGATATTTATTAAAGAACCAATATATTTTTAATTAACAAAAACTTGTTTATGTTATTGCGTTTATTTTCATATTTTTTGTCTAAGTTTTAAAAATTTGTTTATTTTACATAGTTTAAAGTAAACTTATTTCTTTTACTTTTAAATAAAACCTAAATAAATTATTTATGAAATTTATTCTGCTTTTTAGCGAAAAAGATTTAATATTTTTGGTTTTTTATTATGTAATTAAGAACCTAAAGTTATTATGGTATCCAAATAATGGCTTGAAAAAGTTTTTACCTGGATAAGAAAAAGTTCTTGATTGTTTTTTTTTCAGGTAAACATAGATAGCCTCCTACTATTGAAAGAAAATCAAAGTTTTGGTATGTATATTTATTCCTTTTAATATTTTTAATTGACGGTATTAAAGTGTTTCCGGATAGTGATTTAATAGAAAAAATGAAAGGTTTAACCTTAACGTTTTAAAATATATGTATATTTATTTATTTATATATATATATATATATATATAATAAATATATATATATATATATATATATATATATATATATATATATATATATATATATATACAAGGTATTTCAAAAAAAAAATCAGGACGGGTTTCCTTACTAAAAATCAAAAAAATCCTATAAACACAGTCGGGAAATCGTTTCGTAAGGTGTTACAGTTTTATTTTATTTTTGTTTTTCCCAATAATTTTAAAATTATGCCGATATTTGAATCAAAATTGGTATCTGGGGGTTTTTGGTCGAAATTTAAATTTAATGTTAGTAGGACTCCTGCTTGTAGTGAAACTACCTACACGATTTTTTTACACTTTTGAGGCGTCATAACTTTTTGCTTTCTTCAATCAAATATTTAGGAAAAAAAAATAGTTTTTTTTATCTAATCACATAAAAATGTTCTTGGTAAGTCCTACGAGCTACCGTTTTTGAATATTTGGATTTAAAATAATTAATGTTATAGTTGTATTTAAAAATAAAAAGGACAAATTCTCAGGGTATATTTTATGACTGAGGGTGGTTTTCCCCCTTATTGGGGATGATCACCATTTGTTACCAAGAAGTGGAAGTGTTACCGAGAAAATAAATCAAAATTTTCCAAAATTAAAGTGACTATAAACCACTTGGCCCATCTAACAATAATTCCAAAACCAGCAAAAATAAAAACATATTATTACAAAAAAAAAAAAATTTTAAAAAAATTTAAAACAATGTTAAAAAGTGCCATCTATGGGTGGAGTAATATTAAAAAAAAACGCAAAAAGACACTTTTGACAAAAAAAAAAATAGCCACTTATTAGTTCACGGGTTTCTGAATTTGAATAGGTTATTGCCATGTCTCATCAGGGGATTGATGAGCAAAATCTGTAATCTATATATATATATATATATATATATATATATATATATATATATATATATATATATATATATATATATATATAATATATATAATATATATATATATATATATATATATATATATATATATATATATATATATATATATATATATATATATATATATATATATATATATATATATATATATATATAATTTAAAATTTTTAAAATTTGGGTATATATATACAGGGTTGTGATTTAATAACGGATAAATTCAATAAAAGAGGGGTATTTCTTTTTAAAAAACCTTTGGAACGTCGATTTTATTTTTGGATCGGGCATATTTTGACATCAAATGTAGATATACAGGGTGTCGAAGAAAGTCTGACAGGAAAAATATTTTTTTCTAGGACCCCTTATATTTTACACTTTCAGTTCTCCTAAAATTTTGGACATGTTTTATGTATAATGTCAATATATCTTTCTGTTTGAAATAATTACTTTTAAATAATAATTATAATATTTGTTTCAACATAAATTGATTAATAATTACATTCCACATTTTTCAAATTTATTTTATCAAATGCTGGAAGTGGCCGCCATTAACAGCTCTACTTTTAGGCGATCGTTAAATTCTTGCTGTACATTTTCAACTGTGCCTGGAGAAATATTCCTAATTGCATTACGAATGCGATCTTTGAGATTTGTCCTGGTTAAGGTCGGGGTCTAGGTGGCCACTCTTTGATCAACGTCTGCCTATCCACCGATTAAAAAACTTTTAAATATGACCTTATTTCAAGTCATGTCAAATATTCACAAAGAGAGTGTATAGGTAATCGAAATGACTGGTTATAAATGGTTCATACTGATTTAGTGTTTAATGGGATTCAGCATTTGATAAAATAATTTTCAAAAAAAGTGGAATGAAATTAATCAATTTATGTTTATTATTTAAACGTTTCTTATGAATGTTACGATAATATTAACATTATACATAAAAGATGTCCAGAATTTTGGAGAACCCGAAAATGCAAAAATATACAGGGGGTTCCATTTATATATATATTTATTTGCTGTCCACGTGATTCTGAAGTTATGGCTTGAGCTAAAATCATGAAATTTGGCGTGGTAGTCTTTAGCAGTGGCTGAACCTAACAAGCCGTATTTTGAATTTCGCTCCCGGGACAAAATTGGAGCAAAAAAGTTTTTTTACCGTTAGCCGTACGGAAGGCGTCTTACGGAGACAGGGCTACTTAATCTTGTCTCTCGCCTGGCGGAGAAGGCTTTTATCATAAGTTAATAAGAGAGTAAAAGCAGATTTCCACCCAACTGCAATAAAGACCTATTTTACCTTACCTTACTACCTCTTGCAGTTCGGGAAAATGCTGCCCAGAATTAATCTTTACATTTAGTCAGTTTATGTTATGACACAATACCACAAACAGCGTCGATTGCGTACTTTATTTTTTACATAAAATGCCGATGCTCCAAGAAGTGAAAAAGACGGTTTTACTAAAAAACACAGCGTATGGTCATTCACAGATTCACGGACTAATCATGAAACCTCGAAAACTACTTGACCAAAAAAAATGAGATTTGATACGGAGATAGATTATGACTAATTATGAGTATGAGTGGGATACGCCAACTAAAAAGGCATTTTAGGAAACTTCCCACAGAGGTAGAATGGGGAGGGGTAAAAGTTTGAATGGATCTTCTTACATTCTGGACTGGAAGTTGACAGCTGATATGAGGTATTGATTACTTAAAAAATGTTTTAACATTTTTAAAATACTTTAAGGGATTAAATATGGGAATAAAAGATTGTGTGGAAAAATCGTTAAAATTATCATTACCCTTAAAATATTTTTCACTAAACGTAGGCAAGTTATGTTTCTGCCCGTTATGTTTTACACATGTTCTGTTTAACCGATGTAGATTGGAAACAAATATATAAAAAAAAATTTAAATAAAAATAAGTTCTAAAACGTGTTTACATTTCCTTTGATATAAAGTATCGCGTTGTTAAATTTGAATGGACTTAGCAATTGTTAAAAGTTGAAACGGTTTGAATGTTTAACAAAACGTCATTGTCAGTGTTATTTAATGATTTTGTAGGCAACCTGTTAAAATCGACATTTTTTAAAATTCTGGACCGTGTTAACTTTAACAATTTAAGTTCAACGGTTTTAGAATATTTAACAAAATTCGATTTTGACGGTTGTCTACTAAAACCATTGAATAACACTGACAATGACGTTTTATTAAAATTTAAACCGTTGTTAACTTTTAACAATTGCTAAGCCAGTTTTAACAACGGATCATCACTCGGCCCTTAGTCTATTTTTTATTTAACATAAAGAAGAAATTTTTTCAATAAATTTACTAACCTACTCTATCGTTTTGCAAGCAAAAATGTTAAATCAGCTATTCTCCCAAATATTGGGGAACGGCGCTCCTTTCTCTAATATCCCTTATTTCAAATTTCATTTTGTCTTAACGGAATTCCACTGGATATACGAACGAAGAGGAATTTTGTTTTGCCCCTATAGTGGGCGAATTTGCACGAATGGTTTGTTTTTTGCTAAATAATGAACTTTGTCCTATTTGTATAGAAAAAAAGGCTTTTTGTTGAATTGTTTATGCCTCTAGGATAACCAATGTTAAAATAATTACCTATCGTTCGTATTTCTCGATGGTTGAAATTAAAATTTATTAACTGATTGATTACCAGGCATATTTTTTGTTTTTCCCAGGTAATTTGCAGTTTCACTGGTTAGATTATACCATCTGTAAGTGATGTTTACAAATTACTGATCGGAAGGTGAAAACTTACTGACCCCTGATTATAATTTAAATCTTATTTCACCTTATTTTGACTTTATGGAAATAATAGCAAAACATTCAATTCCCAGCATTCTCCAGATTAAATCGTCACTTTCTTGCACATTATCGGCCGTGATGATCGGTTGTTAAATTTGCAATGGACTTAAATGTTAAAAGTTAACAACGGTTTAGGATTTTAACAAAACGTCATTGCCAGTGTTATTTAATGATTTTAGTAGACAACCTGGCAAAATCTGCATTTTGGGGTTGGTGTACCACTTAGCATTCTACCTTATTCAAAGAAGAGCCATTCGTCTTATTAATGATCCTAGGGAAAAGCCCTTTCTTTCCCAGTCGAGCTGTGGGGGTCTGTCGCTCTTTATATATTTTTGGATTCTGCTCAAAGCAGTTGGCCAGTATAATTCCTTCTTTAATCCCAACAGAGCAACACATTAACCTGTTATGCATCCTTTACAGTTCAGTTAGAGAGGCCCCGGACTTCCCGCTTTCTTCGTTCCTTTATCCCTGGAGTCTCAAGACTATGGAACCTGCTGCCCCAGAAGTTTTCCTTCTCCTCCCAATCTCCAAAAATTTAAATCCGGTGGAACAAACTCCCCTCACCACCTGAAGACACCCCGGTACGTTAGTACTTAGGCATCACCCGTGGACGGTCTCAAGATAAAAAAAAATAGATTTGATACTTGTTTGTTTTATTGAATAGGCCGAAACATGGACCGTTTGAAAAATTCTTTTCCATTATAATCCTACTTATCCCTGATAAACATAGGCTAGAAATCTCCCTAAAGGGGGAAGGGGGTTAAAGTTTCATAATTTCTGAACTTAAATATGAAAATTGATATAACATCTTTTGGGGAGGTTAAATGGAGATGGTTAATGTAAGAAAAACTTCATTTTTGAATTTAAATTTGGAATTTGGTCCAGAACAATTTTAGAAACTTTCTTTTCCCTAAAAGGGTAGGATGGGGGGTTATAAGTGTGGGAACTTGTCATTTCTGGATTTAGAGATATAAAATTTATTTGGACTTAAAGAAAAAATTATCTGTTTTAACATTGTCAATACATCTCTAGGGAATTTAAAATGAAAGTTTGATCAAAAAATCGTTTAATACGGGAGTTAGAAGTCTAAAGGTAATTAGGGTTCTGAACTTTTTATATCTGGATTAAAAATTAAAAATTGGTAGTTAGATTATTAATTTTGATTAAAAATGATCTTTATTTTTTTTAAATACATTCCTTCGGGGTGTAGGTTAAAATAAAGGTAAAAGTTTGTAAAAGAACGTCATTTTTAAAGTCGTAAATGTAGATGTTTTTAATTGCTGTTAATGAAAATAGAAACAAATAGTATTTTTTTTAAAAAACAGAGATGTTTATGGGAAATAAGTACTAACTCATTCACAAATACCTTTATATTATAGATAACAAATAAAATAGATAAAATAATCATGTAATCCAAGACGCCTATGCCAAAGTGTGTTATGAAAGACGGATGAATCATAATGCAACGTTTCAAAATACCCCGTATATACAATTTTACCTTCCATGTTTCGAAGCGTTTTGGTAAAAATTGCATTTTTTTTAAATTTATTTTTCCTTGTGTGGTAAAGCATACTTACATAACAAATTTTAAGTTTTTATTTCCTCAGGAAGTACCTCATAATGTTTAGTGAATGATTCGGTCAGTCAGTTAGTCAGTCGGTAGAAAAATGAGCGATTTTTAAAATTGAATATTTAAGCAACCCCAATTTTATTAATTATTAAGTATTAAAAAAAATATGTGCATTTACATACCTTAATGTTGAACGATAACGAAGGTATGATGGGGGAGAAAGCACGAGGAAACGTTTCGTGTAATATACACACTGCGTGCACCCGGCCGGCTTGCTTCCCTGCTAATCCTAATAGACTATATAATAATAAGAAATAGGTAAATAATAGAAGTAAATGTAATTTAAAATGGTTATTAAAAAGAAATTATTACTTCAGCAAATATGCTCAGTTACCATCATTTAGCCAAATGTAATTATTAATGCCCTTTAAAAATAAGGCAATACAAAAACATTGTATTTTTGTTCAAAAAAATATCATAGCAGAGCACTTTCGGTAAAAACCATTTTAGAAATAAAATTAGACGCTACAATATTGGTCCTGTTGCAATCCAAACAATTTAGTAGGATCCTGTATCAAATTCCCAAAGCACATTACCATTTCTCCTGGAAAATTTTTAATTTTGCTTCAAATGGACATATTTTTATACCCATAAACCCTTTTTTGCTGTTTCGGTTTGACAATATGACGGATTTTTCAACCGATGCAACAGGAAAATCGGGGAAAAGCCGGCCATAAATAGTAGTAGAGCTGATATGAATCACAAAATGTTTAATCGTAATTTCTTACGTAAACTAAGATAACACGTTCATTTAAACATTTTTAAGGCCCCCTTGGGTTTATTTTGCATTACATAAGCGTGTGTAAGTACCTATTTCTAAAAAAAAATAAAACTCTATGAAAAAATTTACTATTATTATTAGACTGTTTTATTTTTAAAATTTAAATTGGGTTTTAAAATTCTAAAAACATTTGGGCTCAATTGAAGTTGGATTGAGGCATTAACAGAAGAGGTAAACCATCTTAACAGAATTGTAGGATTGAGATATTAATCCTGCATTTTTCCAAATTGACTTGCCTTTTTTACTGTTGGGCCTCAATCCCTTAATCTCGCTAAATAAAGCGATGAAAATTTTGAAATAAAATCCAAAATGACAAGACTTTTGATATTAGGTTAATAAAATTGCTTATTATAAATTAAATAAAGTTGTGATTTGTTTGTTTTTGTTCTATTTAATTTATAACTAACTTTTTTAAAAATAAGAGCAATTTAAAATACATGTTAAGAGTAATATATTTAAGTATTAAGTATATACAGACCTCACTTAACAATAACTTTGTAATAATAATAAAGCCTAACCTATCTTAATAATTAAAATCAATCAATATCTTCACTATCACTTTCATCAGCAGAAACTGTTGGTTCATCAAAAATGCAAAAAACTTTTGAAGGGTACTGTTGTAAGTTTTTAGCAGATGATTTTTCATATTGGAGTTAAAGGATTGAAGATATTAAAGATTACAAAAATATATCCTCCATGTTTTGTTTTCTTGAAAACTTCCGTGCATGAAATTCTCTGAATCTTTTAATATCTCTTTTCTTGTTCCTGGGCTTCCTCGCCAAGTTTCCCAATTGGAAACCAAAATATGATATATCAGAACTGTGCATTAAATTTTATGGACGGAAGTTGGCATATTGTACCACGGATACAATTCTACAAATTTTCTGGCCTCTCTGAAGTAGTCCTTAAAACTATCAATTTTTATGAAAACCACTAGAAATTGTTAATAAAATTACATGGCAATTTTTTATTTTCATTTAATTTTCTATAAAATAATGTTTTATTTTATAAAAATTATTTATTCTTTAAGTTAGTGGAGAAAATTATTTGTTGCGTTTGGGACCTACATTTTATACAATTTGGACCCAGACCATAAATCTTTAAAAATATTTTCTCGACAAGATCCAAATTATCGCACAATTTTAAGATGGGGGTCTTACAAAGGACTTATTAAACAATTATTTAAAGCTAATTTAAATGGGGAAATTGGGAAATCATACTTTTACTTTAGCAAAAAGTGAAAAATTGAAATTAAAAAAATTAATTTTTCTTTCCAGAACACCAGTATAAAAAAACGTAAAGAAATATTTTAAATAAATATTATTTTAATATTCTACTTATCACCAGCAATAGGTCCATAGTTCTTTACAAATTTTCACCCACACTTTGCCGAAAACTGAATATAAATTACTAATTTTCACAGGCGCTTTTGAATCACAATGAAATAGTCTAAGAACATCAGCTTTCAACTAAAATATTTCTGCAAGTGACAAGACTAAAAATAAAAGGGTGATTGTTTATTATTCCCAGGTAACTAGATAATGAAATTATACCAAATGGCCTTAATTGGAAGTTGGTATTTCCGATTTATGGCCGGTTTTCCCAATTTCGCTTGTGTGCGATGGATCGAAAAAGCAACTTTTGCCATAAAATGACCACCAAGACCTCCTGATTTAATGATGATTGGTTTTTTTTTGTTTCTGCCCTTTTTAATAAGCCAGACCTTTTAAAAGTGTTGATAATTTATTCTACCTTACTTTTTATGAAAATTGTAACATAATCTACAAACCCTGTAATATCTATTATTAAATTTTCAAACCTATTTTGGATTTTGTTGCTGTAAAATTAAATGTAAAATCACCCAGTTCTCACAATGGAGAACGGGCTGGCTCCCTTTCTATAATTTCCTTCATTTCAATTTCGTCTTGTCTATTTCGGAATGTCTCTGGATTAGCTGGCAGGATAGGAATTTATTTTTTGTTTAACCACTGCAAATGTAGTGAGCGGTTTTCTGTGAATTAAAAAGTTTTTTTTGATTTTCGTTTTTTGCATGCATTATATTTTAGATATTAAAAACCGTTGTTCTTTGATATCTTTAGACCTCGATAAACGAAAAACACAAAAAAAAAAAGTCTTACAATCAAGGAATGCAAGATTTAAATTAAATTAAATTAAGCTTAAAAAATACTTGTTTAAATCTCAAATCTTTGATTTGGAAATGGTATTCGTAGATAACGATAACTTCTGGGGGACAAACATAAAAAAAATTTTAACAAAGAATATGTTAACCGATGATGATAATGAATTTTTTTTTCATAATATAGGAGATTAAAGATACTTGTCAAAAAAAATCTAAATTTAGATCTCAGAACTTCCGGATGGAGTTTTTTTAAAAAGAAACTTGGCCTTTATATTAAATAAGTGTGTTTGGGGAAATTCTTCTCTTTGTTTTTTGATTTAAGTGAATGAAAAAAACCCCCTCCATTTTAAATTCTAAGGTAGTTGTGACTTTGAAACTCAGGTTCAATCAGATTCAAACTTCCAAAATCTCCCTAAAATACAACCCGCAGAAAAAATTTAAAATTTTTTTTCTTTCTTGTTTTCCTAA
>JAHBCN010006274.1:0-49942 GCA_019359885.1 Listronotus oregonensis | reverse complement strand
AAAATGCCGGGTATGTTCCCTTAATTTGACAAAACCATACAACCTCTAGTCATTTTGTTATATTATAAGTAACAAAAATAAACACAAAATTATAGTCAAATTTAATAAACACTAATCACTAAAATAATTTTTATCTATCCAAAAACTTTGCAACACAAAATATAATCACACAAAGCAAAACAATCAAATAAGGCCTCATAAAATATAATGTGTTGCCTAACTACACACGATTTTATCAGGGTAAGTACAAACATTAAATTATTTCATGGAATTTGTTTTGCGCAAAGTCGGCGGGGCCAACCTGACAGTTATTTTCATACGGGCTGGACATTTTTTGAAATGGGCCATACTGGGTTCCAACACCTTTAAACTTCCTTGATGTTACTAAGAGTTATAGCCTTAACAGTAGCACAAATTGAAAACCGAACTGATTCCAAAAAAATAAAATGTTCGGTAAACCCCATACGATTATTGGAAATCACACAAAAAAATTGACGTAACGCTCTTTATGGCAACGATGGTATAAGGGTGTCGGCAAGGGCATGGCAGTGATGGGGCAAAAAATAAAATGAATTAACAAGGTTGGATGTTTTAATTGTATTTGCAAATTCGGCGTTTTCCCGGACCTATATTAAAAATGCGGCCGGACGTCCCCAGACACCTTGAAAACCCAGACATGTCCGGGCAAATCCGATGTTGGAAACCCTACTAGGGGGGTTAGTCTTAAACCTCACCACCTATCTCAAGGGGGTTAAAAATAAAAAAAACATCACGTGATTAATGGACGACCCCATATATAATAATGCTAATCCATTTAGCGATCTTCTGCCATGAAGCTTCTTTTGTTTTTGCTGATAAAAGTTAGCATGCGAAAAATTTTGACTAGTTAGTAAACTGTTGAGAAATAATTTGTTATCACACTTTAAAGCGTCCAGGGCATTTTTATTATTCACCATTCTCTGTTTGTATAACTGTACCTATTTCCGCAAGCAGTTGTGTTAGGGAAGGATTTCCGAGCAGGCATCGAAATCCAAAATGATTTTTGACAACTTGTTTAAGGAACCATGGTGCATTAACTTAAAGGATAACATATTATCGCCAAATTGCTCAACGTCTGCAGGCGCGGATGCAGCCCTCAAAAAAGTTGTGGGGACAGCCACCCAAATATCGACCAAGTGCGAATCGCAGTACGAACTCATTTATGAACAATCGTGGACTTTTCTACGTTTTGAACGAGTGATTTTTTATAGCTTATGTTACTCACAATCAGTAAAAATGTAGTATTCTAACTAAAAAAATTTTGAAATCGGTTTAGTCGTTTTTGAGTATATTTTTTACAAACATCCAAAAATACAAACCTTTTACTCTTTATAGTATAGTATTAGGGGAAGCGAAATTGACCGAATCACTTATACCATGGTACGAAGTTATGCTCTAAGTCCATGGACTTAGACTTTAAACCATCAATCTGAGCAACTTTCCCAAATAAACCATATTCTAAAAATAATAAAAAATTTTCGAAGAACACTGATAAATAAAATTACTATGTTTTTTACTACTAAAATTTTAGTGGTAAAAAACAGTTAGTTTTATTTATCAGTGTTCTTCATGATGATTAATTACCACATAGTAACGGCTAATAGCATCAATTTTTTGAAAAACATTTCTACTTCCCATACAAAGTTAGCATCCGCAGCAGCAGCTTTGTATAAAACAGAGGCTCCCAAACTTATTTCGTCTAACGCCCATTTTAAAAATCAGTTATTTTGTAGCGCCCCCAATTTTTTTTCACCTTAAAAATCCCAATAAAATATTAGTTTCGCCTGAAGTTTAATTAAACCTATATTCTAAACAAGACTTTTCTTACCAGAGAGAGAGAGAGCAATAATAATGCAACTTTATAATATTAGAAATATATTTAATTACAAATAAACAATAATCATACAACTTTACAATATTAATAGTTTCGGGGTAGCGGGCGGAGTGGCGGAAGAGCGAGTGAGTGCGATGCGTGCGTGCGGCGGAACGTCACGTCAGTCGCCGGCCGGTCACGAGCCGCGGCTGTGTTTTTGGGATTTGTCCGTCCCTGCACCTGCACTTGCAAACAGGACCACGAACGTTGACGGACTATAATGCAGGATTGCACTAATAAATCGTACAATATTTGTTCGCGCCAAACGTGAATTATAATTGAACCTTTTAATTTCAATTTTATTTGTTCTTTATTTTTACTAGATTAGGTACATAAAAAAGCCCGCGCTCGGCAAGTGCTCAGCTTGGCCGCAACAATAGATATACCTATTTTTAATACAGGTGTCTTTGGAGGTGGGGACCTCACCTGCAACACTTAATGTGTGTGTGTGAGTAAGTTTTATTGGCACTGGACATAATCCAACAGGCCAGTCTATTTTTTTATAAAGAAAACATTTTAATGATACTTCAAGGTATCATTATTATTTTTTAATTCTTATTATGTATTACTCTGTTATACTTACTAAACTAGATTTTAATTCGATTTTGGTTAACTTAAATAGTAATATTTAAATCTATTGTTGATTATATAACAATTTTATATATATTTAAACATTGAATACTTAATTCTATACATATTTTTTACACATTTCTTTCTGTTTTTTTTTTCTTCCCTTCTTTTTTTTTTCTTTTTTCTTTTTTTTTTCCTTTTTTTTCTTTTTCTTTTTTTTTCTTTTTTTTTTTTGTTTAATTATCATATATACTTATGTGTATATTTTCCCTTTTTAAATATAAACTTATTTTTTCCTTTTTCCTTTAGTCATTTAAAAAATTCTTCTGAATTACAGTAATGTCTATACAACATACTAAATGTATTTTTATCAGTCAGTAGATTTGCAAGATTAAAAGGCGAAGCGATATTTGAGCCTGTTAAACGGCCTAAAAATTGATTAATATTGTTAATATTTAGAATACATTCAAGTAGAATATGTTGGGGATCTTTTCTATTTCGTTACATTCGTTACAATTTGGGTTATCTAATAAACCTATTCTAAATTTATAGTTAGGACATATTATATGGCCGGTTCTTAGTCTAGATATAATTTGTACATATTTTTTATTTACAATATTTAAAAACCATGGTTTACTGTTAATTTTATTTTTGATATTGCGAAAGAATATACCTTTTGTAGAGGAATATACTCTTTTGCCAATCTTGGTACATTTTGTTCTTGATTGTTCGGTAAAAGTCAGTTTTTGGAGTTTTATAATTTATGTCTACTAGTCCTTCGTTTGCTGCTTCTTTTGAAGTTGGTCTACAATTTCGTTATCTTGTATCCCGATGTGTGCTTTAATCCAAACTAGTTTTACTGTCTTGTTCTGTGAGACAGTTTCATGGTTTAATTTTAGTATTTCTGCTACTAAATGATTAAACTCCTTCGTAGGGGAGAAAGACTGAAGTTTTTGTAGAGCACTTAAGCAGTCGGTGAATATTACATAATTCCGATTATCGTGTTCTTGACATATTTTGTATGCTTCTGCAATTGCCTTGAGTTCTGCGGAAAAATTTGAGGAATATTTGGAGAGTTGTAGTTTAAGCCTTGTTTTTTTCCTGGATAATATACTGCACATCCTACTCTTTCATTTATTCTGGAACCATCTGTAAATATGAATTCGTGTTCAGGCCAGCGTTTTTTTATTTCCGACTTAAAGATGACATTTCTGGTGGCTTCGGTTGATTCCTGTAATCTTCTATGGTCTGGATATCAATTTCCTCTAACATGTGTTCATAATGGCTTGAAAAGTTTGGGAGTATGTTGCATGCGTAAATTTCCCTGGCAAATTCTGATACATACATGTAGCTTTCCACATAAAGTGGAGTCTTTTTTAGATTCCAATATCTATGAGTTAAGCACATTGTGGAAAGTTTGCTGATTTTTGTTAGTATGGGGCTGTTTTTGGACTGCATTTTGATGATAAATTTATTTGACAAGTATTCCCTGCGATTTTTAAGAGGTGGCTCATGGGTTTCCGCTTCCATTGCTACTATTGGTGTACTTTGTAGATATCCAATGCAAATCCTGATACATTTATTTTTTATCATTTCTATTTTTCTTAGATGAGTGTTAGTTGCTGATCCATAAAAAATACTTCCATAGTCTAATATGGATTTTACTAGGCTTTTATAAAATAGTAGGCCGATATTTGGGTCAGCGCCCCAGCTATCGCCACAAAAAGTTTTTAGTATATTAATGGCATTTTCTGTTCTTTTAATAGTGTAAAGTATGTGCTCTTTCCAATTTAATTTTTGGTCTAATATTATGCCTAAAAATTTTGTAGAGGTTTTAAGAGGTATTCGATAATCTCCTAGGATTATGTGTTCTGATGGAGGTCTGTATCGTTTTCTGGTAAAGTTTACTACTACCGATTTACTCTCAGATATTTCCAAGCCGTTTTCTCTTGTCCATGTTCTTACTTTTGACATAGCATTGTTAATGTTATTTTGGCTCCTTTCTATTCTGTTTGCCGATGAATAAATGCAAATATCGTCTGCAAATTGTAGTACGCTAATGGATGGATCAAATATTGTGTCAAAGTCTGCTGCATATATTAGATACAAAAGAGGGCTCAGTATACTACCTTGCGGCATTCCTTCATTTGCTATTCTAGGACCAAAGCATTTGTCTTGTATTTTGACATATATCCTTCTTTGAATGCATAAGGTAAAGACTTGAATATTTTTCAGTGTTTGATACCTATTACTAAATATCTTAATATTTAAATAGCGGTGAGAAGGCATTAAAAATATTAAATATTTTATATTTTTAGTTTATATTCACACAATAAAATAGGATATAAAAATGAACTAATAAATGGATTGGATGAAAGGATTTTTAATTTCAGTGAATTTTAAAATATGAAATACTTAGCTGAAGTTACAAATCTCCCATAGCCCCGTTAAATCACCCCATTTTTTCTGGGCCCCTTACCGCCCCCCTCTAAGCCTTCAGCGCCCACAAGGGGGCGTTATCGCCCACTTTGAGAAAGACTGGTATAGAAGGTCCAAATTTTTTTTGTCCAGTCGGCATATGGTTTCTTTGGAAAGCTTAAAGCGTAAGCTTGAATTTGTAATTTATTTATTTATCTATACAGTATACAGTATGGGTAAATCCTAAATTACAAATTCAAGCTTGATATAAAGATTATCGGGGCTAGTTCTCTTAAATATAGGTATAGAGTTTTAATTTGTAATTTAGGCATTTATCTATACTACATACTATATATGCTTAATTACAAATTTAAGCTTACGCTTCTTTTTTGCGAAAACAATTAATTATTTTGTCGACATCCAGGTGCACATCTCTATGTATATTTAAGAAAGCTAGTCCCGATAATCTTTCCTGTGCCGTTGAGGCGCGCAACCAATATTTGATCCTACGGAGAGTTAAAAACGATCTTTCCGCGAGTAGCTACGCTGGCCGGGAGTGTAGCCAAAATTTGTAGAAAAATTTTTATGTTTGGGTACAAATCTTGGTCGCACGCCTCAATACGATTAGCTATCTACTCTGGTATGACCAAATCGTCGGGTTACTGCAAAAACAAGATAAGTATATTTTTGCCATTTTGGAGTTAAGTGCATTTTCCGACCATTTATTAACATAAAGTTGTACTGGAGAAACCAGCTAAGTAACTATACGCTCGTATGGATCCAAAGTAGGAGGTATAAAAACGCTAAGTCTATTTTCGTAGACATGTTAGTCAGCCAAGACAAGATAAGTGCACTAGTATAAAAAAATGTATGATTTTTGAAAACTTTGACATTACCTAATCTGCCAAAATAAGATAAGTGCCATTAACCTTGTATTAGTTGTTTAGGTTTCATCTATCTGTGTGATTTCTTCGGTAAAAACCCGATAAGTGGCAATTGTCTTATTTTTGCTGACATAGTCCATATTACAGTCATGATTTTGCAAAATCATAAATAAGATAACTGCCCCTTAGCATGTTCAGCTTAAATCAGGTTCCCACATTTCGTTATACTTTAGATAGATATTGACACTAATCTTGTTTTTGCAGAGTAGTCTTTTACATGGTTTGGGAAATATTTCATTACATTAGGCGATGTTACCATAAACATAACCTATAATTTTGTTATGTTTTGTGTATGTCGCAACGTTGTGCTCTCATAGTCAAGTTAGCCCAGGAGGAGAAATCTACAGGTATGTACAAAAGTAATAATAATTTTACATAATTTCAATTTATAGTACGTAAAGCTGCCTGTTTTCTTGTTAGAAACTAATAAAGACAAGAACAAGCTAGAGCAGAAAAGTAAGTTTGAAACCATCCAAAAAGAAAATAGTTTTAATGACTGTCATTCAAATAATGGTTATGATGAAAATTGCAACAAAAATGCAGAGAATACAAAATCAAGATTATCTTCGTGTGCGATTAATACGTCATCAGTCTTAGTTTTCGAGCAGAAGTCCCAGGAAGGTATATGGGTGTATAAGTTTATATTATTATTAATACATCAATGTGGAAATACTGATTTATTTTGCAGCGTAATTTTACATTTTAGATTGTACCAAAAATGTTCAAAATTGCATGCAGAAGCAAAATTCTACTTATTTTGAACCTAGCACGTCTGCTGATGTCATTGGGCTTAACAGATGGACATTAAATGATAGTAAAATTAGGTTGCCATGTTTTGATACGGAGCAAATGTCATCAGATTTAGACTCCGATAAAGAAGCAAATGCTAGAGAAATGGACTTTGTGTGGGATTCAGATTGTTTGTATGAAGGATAATGACTTTGTGCCAGATTCTTCAGAAGAGGGTAACTTTCAATCGTGATTTACCGATTACAATAAAAAATAGTATTAATATTTATAATAAGACTGTGATTCATAGATAACTGTGTTTATTATTTCAGATGACGCCTATATTGTAATCAAACAGCAAAATCCTAAGACGCTAATGCCTATTAGTCGTCTAGATGACGTGGCTCTCGAAGTAGTCGTTGCCGATACTCGTAACGAAGAAGCAAAAAGATCTGGTTGGAAAAAATCCAAACCTAGCAAGTGGAAAAATAATATTACAAAAAAACAAAAAATTGAGGCTAAGGAACCAAAGCTAATTGATTGTTTAAGATGCCCTTTTCGGTGCAGCAATACAATTCCAGCGGGGAGAAGAATGGTTTTATGCAAAAACTTTTGGGCTTGTGATTTTAACAGGCGAAAAGATTTTTCCTTAATTACGTAGAGAGTTGCGTATAGAAGATATTGATAAGGTAAAAGGGCACATTGAAAATTTCCCCACTATGGAATCGCACTATACTAGAAAATCTACGAAACGGCTATACTTAGTTTAAACGCCAATACTTAGACTGTAAACTAAGTAGAGCCAAAATGCATGCAATATACAAGGAAGTATGTGAACAAGATGGTTCCATGCCAGTTTCACTTATTACGTACATCCGTAACTTTTGTAAAGAATATAACTATTCATTCTACATACCAAAGATAGATCAGAGCCAAATTTTTCACTCAGTTTAACAACAGTGGTGTAGAAAAGAATGAGCACCTACAAGAGGACTATGATAATCATATAGTTAGAAAAAATGATTGTTATATGAAGAAAATAAGAGACAAAGAAAGAGCTATATAGGAGAAAAATTTGTTTCCTGCACTTTTGATTTACAATGCGTCTTACAAATACCCAGCAGTGACGTTAGCCCGATTTATAACAGTAGGAAAATATGTACATATAACTTAACAGTCTACGAGTTAGCGCCTCCCAATAATGCCTATTGCTATGCTTGGACTGAGCTAAATGGTAAAAGAGGTAGCATAGAAATTGGTACATGTCTACTAAAATATATTGACCATCTTCCCGATTCAGTCTCTGAGCTATCTCTATTTTCCGACACATGCAGTGGCCAAAACAGAAACCAGAATATCAGTGCCATGCTTTTGTACTTAGTTCAGAAGAATCCCAATCTGTTCATGATAGAACAAAAGTTCTTAGAAAGCGGCAATAGCTACATGGAGGTAGATAGCATGCATAGCGCAATAGAGCGGGCGCAGAAGTATGTTGCTATCTACACCATACATGATTGGCTTACTATTTTTCGACTGGCTAGGACCAGTCGATCAAATAAAAAGGCATTTAATGTAGAAGAGCCTAAATTTAAAGATTTCTATGATTTAGAGCAGCTTTCTAAACTTTTAGTGAAAAACAAAATAAAAAAATACTAACGGCGAAAAAGTCAATTGGCTTAAGATTAAATGCTTTAGATATTTAAAATGTAAAAATGGAATTCTCCAATATCGGTATGACCATCATTCGGAGTTTATGGAAATAAACATCTTTGGTAAAGGTCGGCCACTAGATGTTAGTCAAATTACATTACAAAATGCTTACACTAAATTTCGACCAATCAGCGTACAAAAAAAGCAAGACTTGCCTAAATTGTGTAAATCAGGGGTGATTGCCATCAAATTTCACCCCTATTATAAATCATTACCGGTATCAAAAGCCATTAAAGAAGAAACTGTTCCAGAACCAACCGTTGACGACAGTGATGTAGAAGCTGAGATAATTTCAGAATAGTTTACGTATTGTCTGCAAGAATAAGACCAGTACAAAAATAATTTTTTTGTTTTCAGAATATGAAGATTATAACTTTTTTGTATTTGTTACCATTTAGGAACTTGTATTTAGTAATATTTTTAGACTATAATAAATCTCTGAGTTCTATACGCGATTTTTGTTTTGATTTTGAAACTTTAATCCCTGTTTTCTCGAAACTACTGAAATGTAACTTATCTGGTTCTGGCAGAAACCCGACGAAATTATCTTGAGATTTTTTTCCATTTGGTCATCCAGAGTCGGTATTCATTTAAAACTGTAGATTCATTATTGCTAATGAACTGACGGTACATGTGAAACGCTTTTTGCACTTTTACAATATCAAAATTCAAATTTCTGTCAATTGGGATAGGTATAAAAACTCCCATATAAAACAGGTCAAGTACTTCCGGAGATAATCCTCCGAGTCATTAATAACTGAATATAATAAAAGTATGTATACTGATTTTCGAAACTATTTTTCCACCTATTTCGCCTCATAATTGGACCTGTTTGTTTGCCTTGAAATTGTACGTGGAAATTTTAATTTAACATCCAACTGTTTTGCTTCCTCTGTCACCTCTGCAAATAATTGCTTAAATACAGACTCAGTGCCGGCGGCTTGGGAGTTTTAGTGGAAGTGAGAGTGGAGGCTAGTCAGTCGTAGCGTTTTTATCATCAGCCTATCAATCTTAGTAGACCGTGAAAGTGAGACTTTACCGGTTACAACTAATGAATTAGGGTTGTGGGCATGCCCATAGTGCCCACAATGGTGGATCCGGGCCAGAACGTCTGTAAGCATTTTTTGAACTTGTGAAAACCAAGGTGTATGGAAGCCCAATGCTATGGCCCATTCGATCAAAAAATGTCCAGCCCAGTATGAAAATAACTGTCAGAGTTGGCCCCGCCGATTCTGCGCAATAACAAAATTCCACGAAATAATTTAATGTATTCCCTACTTACACACTGATAAATCAGTGTGTAGTTAGGCAACACATTATACTTTTATGAGAGCCGTAGTACCGTTTTGGTCTTAGGTTGTCTAAGGTTTTTGGTGCAAGGGCGCGCGCGGCGCGTATGAAACTATATCCGCGCTGTACCGTCTACCGTCGTCGTCTCATCATTCGTCATTTTCGTTGTGGTTTGTGCCCTTTGCGCCGTATTGGTTTCGATTGTTTTGCTTTGTGTGAGTATCTATATTTTGTGGTTGCAGAAGTTTTTTGAATTAATAAAAACATTCTTATTTTAGTGATTAGTGTTTATTAAATTGTGACTAAAATTTTGTGTTTATTGTTTGTTACTTATAATATCGTAACAAAATGATTAAAGGTTGTATGGTTTTGTCTTGCAAATGCAAGGGTAACATACCCGGCATTTTTTACTTTAGGTAAGTATTTCTTATATTTAAATTAGGTGCTTCTTATGAGACGTAACCTTAGGTAACCGAAAAAATAATAATATATCAATCATGAATAATAGAATAATGAAAATTTTATAGGAAATAGCAGTGAGAAAAGTAAGGCAATCTTAACTATCTTTAGATGATTTCCACAATGTTTGTGTATTTCTGTGGATTATTAAAAAGAAATAAGGTTTACATTTAGGTACTTTTATTTCATTTAATAATTTAGTACATTCTTTTAAAGGATCAAAATTATTAATTACTGGGCAGACCAGGCAAATTTTAATATATCCAGGTCCCTCTAATTGAATGAAAGAAAGTACAATTTTATGTTAAAGTTCCTTTTTGCTTTTTCTGTATTTGTTTAAAAAGAAATTAGATTTTTGGTTTCTTAAACTTACATTATCAACTTTTTAAGCTCGACATACTGTAGACACATAATATTTAACGGATACTGTTACAATGGATACCTAGGTACCAAAGGTTACTAAACATTTTTAACCACTGTTATTCTGTCTCATGAATGTTTGTTATTAGTGAAAAGTATATGCCTAAAAAGCAGTTATGAAAATTTTCACTTTTTAATGTACAACCAGAATCTAAGGATTAGATTAAACCCATTTACACTATCTTGCCCTTCTTTTATCACAAAATTGGTGATAAGTACATGAAACTATCATACAATGTTTGAAATTTATTTTAAAAAATCGTGTTTTTATTTATTTACAAAGATTTTTGGTACAAATACAAAACTCACAAAAATATCGACCATTTAAATAGAAGACTTCTTTCCATATTATATCAGATGATATAAAATCCAATATTACACAATAATTTTAAATATTCTATGGTAGTATCGTTTAATAACCAACAATTTTGTGCAAAAAATAAACAAAACAGTGAATGCTTGAATTTGACATTTGATGATGTCAACTTTATAGATAGTAACAAAGAATTATGGAAGTCCGGCCCTGACCTACTATTCATTGCGCAAACTCCGTGGGGCCAGTCCCCCTATTCCCGGTGCCCTACACGCCTGGACAATTTTGTTCTACAGTATTGGGCTTCCATACACCTTTAAACTTCCTTGGTGAAAACATAAATGATATAAAATATGAATCAGTGTCTTTAGTGCATTAGAGATATTATTTATTTTTAAATTAGCTGAATTTACGTCGATGTCAATACCTTGTAAGTATTTAGTTAATGACAGAGTCAAGGTAGTTGTATCGCGACAGTCGTTAAAAAACAGTATACAATACAGTCGGTCAGCCGTCGCACAGTGGGACGAAACCTCACTGTGCTACCCAAATTACTCTACAGCTCATATAGTTCAACCATTTAAGCTCATTTTTTTAAATGCATATCTTGAACTTGCCTATCGATGTTTATTTTTGAATTTTTGGATTTGGGTTTTTATTTTTCTAAAATTTGTCCCCCAAACCTTGATTTTTACGAAAAAAAAAATCGGCGTAAAGATGATCAAGATTAGGTTTGGGCATAAATTTTTTGCTCAAAATCGTGTTCTTAATAAACCCCAAAAATGCCTTTTTGTTTTTCTCACAAACGGCTATAATCTTCTGAATGTTTTTACGCAAAAGGAAGTATTACTCATAAAACGTGCAGGAAAAAATTAACTTAATAAAAACTGTTAGGAATCATTAAAAGAATATGGATCTTTTTTAGAATTTTTGAACACTTTTTTGGAACTCTGGAAAAATGGCCATATAGAAAAATTTTGAGACTTATGCAAAAAATTGTATAACTTATTTCTAGATTTTGACAAACATGGTCTTTTAGGATTTATTAAAGTAAAAATCCCAAAGACTTTTCACTTTATGGCCGCTTTTACAGAAAAAGATTTCAGTGCCATTTAGGAATAAGGGTGAATTTTATCAAAATTTTTGCATAAGTTTCAAAATTTTTCTACTCGGCCATTTTTTCCAGAGGTCCGAAAATGTATCCAAAAATTTTGAAAAAGGTTATTCGTATTCCTTGAATGATTTTGAACAATTTTTATTGAATCAAATTGTTCCTGCGCATTTTATGAGTCCTTCCCACTGCGTCGATATTCATAGGCCCACAAATTCTTGCTCTGACCGTACTGTTTCAAGCCAATCTCGTACGACTAACAGTTCGTTTGTATAATCTGGCAACTATGTTGCTTAAAAACAATTAGTAAATTGTAAAGCATGTGCGCAGTATACTTTATTCGCGGGTTAAATAGATGCCTTGTTGCCAGCTTGTTTTTAGTGTATTTCGTCCACGATTTCAATGAGATCAATTTGTCATTAAATTTATTAATTAATATCTCAAAAACTGTATTGTGACTATCAATAGGACTAATTTAAAAAAAAATGTTTAATATTACTTTAGTTTTTCATAATCGTCGTAAGAAAAGTTTGAGGGTTAAAATTATATATTTAAGTAACACTTTCGCCATTTCGTATAGTACAATCTAAAAGAGCCTCAAAAACACTATCCTTGCAATTAAATATCTCAGGAACTGTATTGTTCATAAATTTTATTCTACACCAATCCATGCAGAATTACATATTTAAATAATAATCGGTATAAATTTCAAAAAAATCCTAAGAAAATGCCTCTCGTGATACAACTACCTTAAACATTTACCCAAATTATTGAATTTTTAAAAGTTTGACGAACATATGTAATGTTATCGAATATAAAACAAAAACAAATTAAAAACTGATGAACGTTTAAATGTTTAACTTTAATCAAAAAAAAATATCCTTATGTGAAATCACAAAAAATTATTGATTTTATGTCACCTAAAAGTAGGGACAACAGCAATTTATAACAACACTTTCAAACAAAAAACTAAGTTTTGTTTATATATAGTGGTGGGATTATTTTAGGTTTTCGCAGCTTAAAGTTTAAATGGGTCTTAAACTAAGAAACTTTATGGTAATTATGTTTAGAAAATTAAATATGAATCAAAATACTTCACATTTTATAAAATTACCTGTAACTACTGGGTTTTGATAACGGCGTACTTTAAAAGTTTATTTGTTATTTTAAAAGTGTTTTAGTTCTTAATGATTAAAGTGATAACCTGGATATTTATAGAGGATAACTGAATGTATTTAGAATCTTTTTAACTTTTGGACATTATTCGTTGGATGAGACGTTTAGCCAAAAAAATTAAATTGTTAATTTCCTGCGAATATAAATTAAGTGTAAAAAAAATAAAAACAAATACCTACTTTAATTTTATAAAGTGTATTCTGCATAATTACAGTCATTTTGAACATTTGCTTAAGTTGTTTTCTTTGTACTAACTTTTTTTGAATTAGATTTACTTTTTTGAACGGGGTCGTAGTGGCCCATTAAATTAGAAAAAAACATTTTTATAAATAATAAATCGAAATTGTAAATATCAAAAAAATATTTATTTTTTAAATATAAATACCTAACGTGTAGCATGCTTAAAATGCTAGATAATTTTAATTAATTATTTTAAAGAATTTAAGAGTGATAAGTATTTTTAAAAGTGTTTTTTATAAATAATAGGGACCATTGTGAAAAAGTTGGTCCCGTCAATTAATCAGTGTTTTATCATAAAATCACACAGGAAAAATAGTGGTGTTAAGGTTGGGTCAAAATAGGAACTAAGAAATTAAAAAGTCGGGGGTGCCCGCAAATAACTAATTTCAGATTCGTGATCAGCGCTGCAAAGAATCCTCTCCCCCATGCCATATTTTAATAAGAGAGACAATTAAAATCAACTTCTTATAGGAAGGAAAACAGAAAAAAACAAATAATTAAACCTTCGAGATTATTTAAAAGAAAACTAGGGAAATAAAACCATAATAAAAATAAAATTATATTAAATCTGAATCCAAATAAAAAAATATTTAAAATGTAAAACGAAAAAAGATAGCCTGATTCGATTCGCAGGGAGAGATTAGCACTCTTGATACCGGCGCGGTGGCCGAAGTGATGACAGCGTCGACCGTCATTCGCGTATTCCCATATGAGCGGGGTGTCCAAGGTTCCAGGTCGACGATCAACAAATTCTTTAATGCAAACTTATTCTTAATACGGTTCTTAAAAAGACACAAGCCAAAAATAAAGGTCCTATACTTTTTAAAATTATTTATTAGCACCAAAGATTTCTATTGATTATGATTAGCACACATAAATATATTTTTTGTAAGGAGCCCAATTTCGATAAACGGATGTTCAAAAGTATCCCATTTGAAGAACATTATTTGCATCTGGCAAAATTTTTGTCCGACCGGACCTGAAAAATTGCGCAGAGATACGAAAATTTGACCATCCACGAGTTTCTAGGTCTGATCTCTTCTCTCTATTCTAAGTTCAATAAAGGGAATAAAATTCTGCCTTTATTTTAAATTCTAAGACAGCAATAACCTCAGAAACTTAAGTTTAATCAAATTGCAAATTTATAAAATACCTCCTAAATATACGATATTACCGCCACTATTTCAGGGCGTTCCGAGTAAAAATGTGCAGTTTGTCGATTTTTCCTTTACTTGTGTTTCTAAACCCACTTACATACGAAATTTAAAGTATCTACTTCCTCGGGAAGTGCCTTATAATTTTATTGAGTCAATGAGTCACTGAATCAGTAGTAAAATTGTGGATTTTCAAAATCGAATATCTCTGAAACCACTTGAAATTACTTAGTCAATTTTTTTATGTTTATTTAGATACCAAATCGTATTAATTTATGTAGAATGATAACAAAGTTATGACAGGAAGGATAATACGCCAAAACCTTTCGTGAAATACACACTGTGTGCATCACGGAGAGACGGACATATAGTCCATTAAACGTCATAAGTGAAAAAATATCTTTATATAATTAATCTTTGCTCCGGACTGCATCTAATAGGTCCTGGGCCACCTGCTCTTCCTCCCCACAAGCAGAAGCCACTGAAAACAGGTTTCTATATAACATTAATAGGTGTGATCGCATTCACTGCAGAAGCACCGACAAATAGTTTTTGGTAAGAAGAAGAGGGCAGTTTCGATTATATATTTCTATCATTAATTTGCGCCGCAGGTAAGCAGTTAAAAAGCAATTTAGAATTTATTTTTTATATTTAAATTTATTAATATATGACTGGAGTCAATAGATGTCAAAAGTGTGAAATTTTTTAGCACGCTAGTTTTTATATTATCTGTGTTTTAGTTGTGTCAATAATTCAAGAATTTTTATCGCGATGAACACAGATTAAGCGCAATTCTTCTACACTTCTTTTTAATTCTGAAATTTACAAAGTTTAAATAATTAGGCCTACGCCTTCCTTAAAAAGTGTTAGTCCGGTCTGCATCCAATAGGTCCTGGGCCACCTGCTCTCCCTCCCCCTAAGAAAAAGCTGAAAACAGGTTTCTATAGCTGTTTTCGGGTTCGGTAAATTACTGTTCTAGAACGGCGCTTGCGCAGTTCAAAATTGCCTGTTCGGGTTTTAAAGAACTGTTCTCGGATTTTTTAATTCTGAGTTAGTGTTTTTCTAGGACTATATTGGGACAGTTCTAGAACGTCCGTATAGGTGATTATGATTGCGTTTCGAAATTTCAAATGTTGATAATCCTGGAACTGTCAGAGAACGATTCAAGCATTGAGCTACCGCGCATACAGTTCTGGGCCGTTCTCGATAGTCGTTCGTAAAACGAAACCCGAAAAAGCTTATATAACATTAATTGTCTGATCGCATTCACTGCAGAAGCATCGCAAATAATTTTTGGTAGAAGAAGAGGGCAGTTTCGATTCTATATTTCTAACATTAATTTGCGATGCAGGTAAGCAGTTAAAAGCAATTTAGAATTTATTTTTATATTTAAATTTATTAATATATGACTGGAGTCAATAGACGTCAAAAGTGTGAAAATTTTTTAGCACGCTAGTTTTATATTATCTGTGTTTTAGTTGTGTCAATAATTCAAGAATTTTTATCAGATGAACACAGATTAAGCGCAATTCTTCTACACTTCTTTTAATTCTGCAATTTACAAAGTTTAAATAATTAGGCCTACGCCTTCCTTAAAAAGTGTTAGTCCGGTCTGCATCCAATAGGTCCTGGGCCACCTGCTCTCCCCCTAAGAAAAGCCACTGAAAACAGGTTTCTATAGCTGTTTTCGGGTTCGGTAAATTACTGTTCTAGAACGGCGCTTGCGCAGTTCAAAATTGCCTGTTCGGGTTTTAAAGAACTGTTCTCGGATTTTTTAATTCTGAGTTAGTGTTTTTCTAGGACTATATTGGGACAGTTCTAGAACCGTCCGTATAGGTGGATTATGATTGCGTTCGAGATTTTCAAATGTCTGATAATCCTGGAACTGTCAGAGAACGATTCAAAGTATTGAGCTACCGCGCATACAGTTCTGGGCCGTTCTCGGATAGTCGTTCGTAAAACGAAACCCGAAAAAAGCTTATATAACATTAATTGTTCTGATCGCATTCACTGCAGAAGCATCGTCAAATAATTTTTGGTAAGAAGAAGAGGGCAGTTTCGATTCTATATTTCTAACATTAATTTGCGATGCAGGTAAGCAGTTAAGAAGCAATTTAGAATTTATTTTTTATATTTAAATTTATTAATATATGACTGGAGTCAATAGACGTCAAAAGTGTGAAAATTTTTTAGCACGCTAGTTTTTATATTATCTGTGTTTTAGTTGTGTCAATAATTCAAGAATTTTTATCGCGATGAACACAGATTAAGCGCAATTCTTCTACACTTCTTTTAATTCTGCAATTTACAAAGTTTAAATAATTAGGCCTACGCCTTCCTTAAAAAGTGTTAGTCCGGTCTGCATCCAATAGGTCCTGGGCCACCTGCTCTCCCTCCCCCTAAGAAAAAGCCACTGAAAACAGGTTTCTATAGCTGTTTTCGGGTTCGGTAAATTACTGTTCTAGAACGGCCCGGCGCTTGCGCAGTTCAAAATTGCCTGTTCGGGTTTTAAAGAACTGTTCTCGGACTTTTTAATTCTACATTGGGACAGTTCTAGAACCGTCCGTATAGGTGGATTATGATTGCGTTCGAGATTTTCAAATGTCTGATAATCCTGGAACTTTCAGAGAACGATTCAAAGTATTGAGCTACCGCGCATACAGTTCTGGGCCGTTCTCGGATAGTCGTTCGTAAAACGAAACCCGAAATAAGCATTATAATATATATATATATATATATATATATATATATATATATATATATATATATATATATATATATGTATATATATTTTTTTTTTTTTTTAAATATTCTGAGCTAATCTATCTTGGATGCGCTTACGAGTGGCTGGTCCGATTTTTATTTTCTACTGCTGCAGCCAGCCTGGGCCATTTTGCATAGCGGCCGCTGGTGAAACAACATTGGTTTAATATTTTTACTGCGAATATCGTGGTCATCCGTATGGGATTTTTCATTTAAACCATCAATAATTTTTGCAAAGGCTCCAGTTTTGTTGTTGTGTGAATATTTTAGAAGATTAATGGTGAAATTTGCAAAGATAGTCTCTGAAAATCAGGATTATTAGATTTTATTCAAGCCGCCCACTTTGAGGCCACATGTAACCTAAGTAAGTTTTATTAATTTCTTTTTTTTTATCTGTTAAGCACTCATATTGATTGGTTTTTACTTATATTACTTTTTGATTACTCTAATATTCCTACGTTTTATTGCATAATTATTGAATGTTGGGAAAGTATTCTGAAATAAGGGCTATTATTCTCAATACAGTTTGTTCTTTTTCTCAGACGAAGGCAACTTATAACACTTTATTTTAGTTATTTTAAAATCTTACAGGCACTGGCTTTAGTTTTACATTGTGGAAAAATAAATTTAGGTCTGTCTGGCCTTTTTATAATAGTTTTTTTTTTCTTTAATGTTATAAATATCTTTTTTTTTGGGGAATTTCTTAATCAGTTTTTAGTTAATTGGCAGTTGATAATTACTTTTCTCTTGATTGTCTGTTTTAAAGCCTGTAATTTTTTTTTAATTTTAAGATGTATCATTATTGCTCCGTACTTTCTTTGCTAAGTAAGCTTTAGTTGAGAATACATAAAGATAACTTTAAAACTGTTGAAATTGGGTTAATTTATTTCCAAGTAAAATGACATAAGCTAAAAAAAATATATAAAAATTTGTTTTTTTTAACTTAAAAACAAAATAATTTAAAAATTCTAATATACTATTACAGGGGTCAAATATTCTTTATTTAGTGTAAAAGAAATACTTGATGAGTATTTATTTATTACTTACGTAATAATACCTAAAATAATTCAGATTTGTTTTGTTGCCTAATTTCTCAAAACTATGTTTTTTTTTAATTATGTCCCTTTTCAGCCAATGTGTCGATATATAAAGCTACTACGTTACTTTTTACTAAATTCTTTTTGTACCATTTTTTTTTATATTTGATTAGCCATGTATAAATTTCAAACTTTGGTTGTTTTTCTTAAACTGTGCTTTGCTTGGCAAGGAATGTTGGTTTATTCATTGTAAATTCTAATGTTAATTTTTTGTAAATTTCTAATGCTTTAAGGTTTAATTAATATTGATTATTATGCTCTTTTAATAAGTGTAGGGATGTTTTGTGTATATCGATTATCGATATGAGTGATATTGATTTATTAATTCTAGTAACTTGAAGTTTTTTTTTTTTGGTTATTCTTGTTATTCTTGTTGACAAATGTAAATTCTTTTTTTGTAAGTTTCATTAACAAAATTAAGAGGCAGGCATGCGCATTAATAAAATTCCTTTTCAATTTTATATAATCATAAATCAAGATCGGTATTAATCAAGAGAGTGTTTTTGGTAGTTTTTGGTTTTATTAAACATCAGTGATGTATGATTTGATTTTATACCTAAGAATGCGCAGAAACAGCTATGCCATTAGTAACCAATAATATTTTATTTGTTTTAAATTAATTTGTGGAAACAATTTTATTTATTTTGGTATGTTCTGTCAACGACGATAGCACGAATGGCCTGTTTTTTGAATAGTTATATTTAATTGATTGATTTAGTTGATTCTGTATTTTGAGGACTTGTATTATTGAATAGTTCTCCTTGGGCCTTCGGCCACTTTTATTTGATACTATTGTTTTTTTTTTTGATCTGTAGAATTTATTTAAGGCCCTCAGCCATTCTTCGTTAATTATTTTTTTTTATCCTGTAAATTTATTTAAGCCTCAGCCAATTTTCGTTAATTTTTTTATGTGTAAATTTATTTATGGCCCTCATCCGGTTTCTTTGTTTGTTTGTTGGTTTGCTTTGAGATTTAATAATGTACTTAAGGCCTTCAGCCAATTCTTCTGTTAGTTTTTTTTTAATTTGGAAATTTATTTAAGGCCTTCAGCCATTTGCTTTGTTTTGTATTAAACTTTAATTTTTTTTATGGTTCAAATTTTAATGCCTACCGATGTTTGTAGGGCCTCAAAATTCAAGTATAACTCAAAACACAAGTTTTACTCCAAATTCAAGTTTAACTCCAAATTTGGATACGTTACCAAATTTACGTTCAAACTGACGTCCAAACTTAAGCTTAATTCCAAATTCAACTGTAACTTATAATTTACCTCAAATTTTACTCCGGGGTTGAGTCCAGACTCTGCAGACCACCCTTACCTGCCGTCAGGAAACAGGCAACCTTTTATTAATTTTTATTTAACAATTACTAACCCTTTTTTTTATGTAACTTGAAAACTTAAACTTTTTTTAATTTATGAAATTTAAATCGTCAAAAAAATTATTTCTAAATAAATGTAATTTGTTTTTAATCTTTTTGAGTTTTATTTAGCTCACCTGATACCAGAATAATTTGTATTATTATATTATTATTATTTATTTATTTTTTTCTTCTCTTTAATGAGTATTGACCAAGTCAGTTTTTTCAATGCTTATATGCTAACTTTTTTTTGTTTTGTCGTGAACTGGTGTGTGATCGCCCAAGCAAGCTCCTATAACATCTAGGGGACTTCCAGTTTGTAGTCCGTAAGAAAACTGGTGGCGCCATAACGAACTCACTATTCCTCACCCTGAGCGGCGGGTAGATTTGCACGCACACCTACAGCTTGCTTTGGCGTGAAGCTAACCTGTGCACAGGATAAATTTTGTATTAATTTTCTTACTTTTCCTTTTTGAGCAATTGTGTGATATAGATATATATATATAATTTATATATATATATATATATATATATATATATATATATATATATATATATATATATATATATATATATATATATATATATATATAATATATATTATATATATTTTTTTTTGAACGGTATAGATGTTTATATAGTATAGTTTTTTTTTTAACGGTATTTTTATATATATATATATATATATATATATATATATATATATATATATATATATATATATATATATATATATATATATTATATATAATAATTTTCCACACGATTTTAACAATTAATTTATTTATGTTTATTTATAGTTAGTGTTTTTTTAGACTTATGACCAACTCCTATAAAAAGGGGAAGATTAAGTCGTTTTTATGTTGTATGACAAATAGGCAGGTTTTTCTGGTTAGTTTTATATAGAAATAAAAAAAATTGTATTTTATTAATCCCAACTAAATAGAGTTTTCAAATTTAAAATATGCGCTCATTTATTGGCATCCTGTACCTTTTTTGATTGATTTTTTTTTTAAGATGATTCCCAATTTTTTGACAACCTGTTAAAAATCATATACACTATAAATATGCCTTTATTTGATATTAAACATTATTTATATAGTTAAGCCCTTGTTCAAGACGTATGAAATTTTAAATTTTTTTTTAAAACGCCTTAATTTATAAGAATTTTTTTTTTAATATTTTTTGTTTATAAAAAAAAGAAAAAAATAAAATAAAAAAATTAAATAATAACTTACTAAATTTTCTGTCATTACTGTAAAATTTTTAAAATTAAAACTTTAGTCCCCCAGTTGGGGATTTTGCAAAGGTGGAGAGTTTTATATATGATAGTTGTTTTTTTTTTAAATAAATTAATATAAATCAATGAACCAGGTTCTATTTAAATTTTTATGATTCATTATAAAAAATATATCATTATTTTTTTCTTTGATAATAATGTTAACCAAATCTTTATAATAACAATAATTTTCTTTGCTTTATCAAAAAAAAATTTTTTAAAAAATTTTATTTTTTTCTTGGGGATTATTTTTTTGGAAATGATTAAATTTTCCATATACATTTTTTAAAATTATTACAAGTAAAACTAATTTTATTTTCCCTTATTTAAATTAAATCAAAAGGTTCAAAAGTTTTTTTAATTCCAAATGGGCCCTGGTTTTTATGTCTTACCCAATTCAGTCACTAAAACAGTCAAACCACAAAATGTTTATACTATTTTACCTTATAATTCAGTTACAACGAAAAAAAAAACCGTAGTTTTTATTGAAGGATACAGATTTTCACAAAACGATGATAATGTTCTTGTCAAGGGCTTATTGAAACTGCAGACCCTTTTTTAACGTCAGTCTGATATGGCTTGTTGTTTTTTTGGTATTGTTTACCAGTGAAAGTTCAATGCCCCTTTAATTAAAAAAGGGTGTTATATGGCCTTGAACAAAATGCTGCTTCTTCAAGGTAAATTTACTTATTACATTAATATTCTTTTCAAATCATTTTACTTTGATAAACTTTACTTTAAATTAAAAAACATGAAGAATTGTTTTTGAAACCCCGTATTTCCAAGTATCATATATGACGAGGTTTCGATTGTTTTTTCTGACCTGAGGACAGGATTATTTTAAAAGCGAATTTACAAAAAACCTGTTTTTGGGGGGGTTTTGCTTTTTTACCCGTCAACAAATGAATATTTTTCGCCATCGTATAAAATCTGACCCATGCTATTTTTAACTTAGAAAAATGGTTCTGATCAATAAATTTATATAAATTTTTATATATATATATATATATATATATATATATATATATAATAAGCAAATCATTTTTGGTAAGAAGAAGAGGGAAGTTTCGATTCTATATTTCTATAATTAATTTGCGATGCAGGTAAGCAGTTAAGAAGCAATTTAGAATTTATTTTTTATATTTAAATTTATTTAAATTATATGTATACAGCCATATGAAATCTCTTGCATGTTTGATATATAATTTATTCCATTGTTTTTTAATTCTTGTGACAGTCTACGTAAACTTACTGTCTTAAATAAAGTAAAAAAGAGTTTAATAATATAAAAGTTTTAAATTTAAAATGAATTACTTTTTTAAAGACATGATTGTGTCTTTAGGGCATTAAAAAGTAAGGAAATTAATTAATTATTTCATTTCCTTAAAAATATCTAAAAGAGATAGGTCCTTAATTAGAAAGGATATTCCTGGATATGTTTTCTTGTTAATAGCTTGCGGCCTTCCTACTAGCCGGAAAAATTCTTTTATCGTAAGAAATTCAAAAGAGACGAATTAAAAAGTTCAAGAGGATATTTTTTTATGAAAAATGTTAGTATGCTATTTAGTCTGGATATATATTATTGGTACTTAGAGAAAAAAGTATTCGAGCTTGATCTGCTTGACTTTAAATACACTGTTCTGCACGAAAATCCTCTCCGCCAAACAAATACGTTATTTCGATAAGTCCTACCTATTTAACCCTTACACCGACCTTTAAATTATTGTATCACGTAAGAGAGTCCAGAGAGTACCACCAACATGGCTTAAACAGGTGTAAGAATGTACATGTGCGATATTTTTTTATAGCATAATCGGTTACGACGTTACCAGATCTACGTTTCTCTTAGTCTAGGAAAATTGTGTATAATCTGGCAACACCGCAGAGGGGGTGTCTGAAGATGTCCCCCATCTACGAAGTCTCAACCCTCTAGGAATTCAAATAAAGAAGATATCCATTGAAACCCAGGTAATGCCAGATTTCACCGTACCCCGTAGTCGTCGGAGGTACAGCTACTTATTAAATAAACCTTTTACAAAAAGGTGTGAAAATTTCCACGTTTTGGCAACAGGCAATCTATGCTGGTCGTATTTTTCTCAAAGGAAAATGACTTAGTTAACTGTCATGCTATTCTAGGTTTATTGAATGAAGGTGGCATTTCCTATGTACCTACCGAGTTGCGACTATTTATTGACTCTTCGAACACAAGTCTAAAGGAAGTTTTGTTGTTTAAGGGTAACGAACGGCCATTAGTTTCCGTTGATCATGCTGTAATAATGAAAGAAACTTAGCAAAACATGCGCATATAACTCCAAAGCATAAAATGCGAAGATCATAAATAGAATATCTGTGCCGATTTTAAAGTTTTTGCATTGCTCACAGGACTGCAGAGTGGCTTTACAAACTATTGTTGCTTTTTATGCGAATGGGACAGCAGAGCCAGAAACTAACATTATTTAGTTAAAGATTGGCCGTTACGTGAAAACATGGTGCCCGGCCAGAAAAACGTCCTTAAAATGAACCTTTAGTAGATCAGCAGAAAGTTTATTTACTTTCTCTGCACATAAAACTAGGGCTTATAAAAATTTTTGTTAAAGCTTTAGATAGAAAAGGAAATGCGTTCCCTTATTTGAGACCAAAATCTTTAAACTTCACTTTATGTATGTAACAACCTCATAGGAAACAAAAACTCAGACAAGTACAAATATCTAGTTGAAGAACTTATCCAATCTCATAAGGCCCTAGGTTGCAATATGTCTCTTAAGCTGCATTTTCTTTACTCCCATTTAGAATTCTTCCTTGACAATTTGGGTGCAGTTTTAGACGAGCACAGCGAGAGATCTCACCGGCAAATTCCTCAGATGGAGAAGCACTACAGTGGAAAATGGACCCCAAATATGCTAGCGGACTACGGTTGGACCCTGAAACGTGAAACCTTTCCTGGTTAGCGAAAAAAGACAACAAAGTAAATTGGGTGTATTCATGTTTTTTTGGAAAACCTATAAAATGATGGCATATCTGCATAAAAATCGTATAGTAACCTCAAAAAAAAATAAAAATAAAAAACATTTCAAGCAAAAACTACCCTTTTAAATTCAAACGCAAAGAATTGGCGCCAAAACAAGCTTTCCGCGCTGTCTGACGTCACAGCGCGTATAAACAGTAAACCGTTATTTGTGTTTCTAATACATTGTCACCTTTTAAGCGAGGTTTAATTTTATTACGGCATTATTTACGTGGCTACGGTCGAAAAAAATTAAGTTGCTGTTAATATCATGAAATATTCACAGCTGTTGGAATGAGTAATATGTACGAATCACATTTCAAATATGTACTCATTAACATATTTTTGAATGACGAAATTAGAATTTTTTGTTTATGTACTAAATTTTCGGGAATTTATGTCGATTTTAAAGTGAATTTTAAAGAATATAGAGAATAATTATGTAGTAAACTAGCATCTATTTATTTTGATATTAGAGTACTCTCTCATTAGTACAGTGATTGGGGAAAAAAGGTGTTTGACCTCCGGATTTTTTTGTACAGTTTCTATTTTTATGAAAATTTGGAATTAAGTTGCTGTCACCTTCTAGAACAAAGTTTATATATGCTTAGGGTGTGCTTTTTATTTTTAGGGGGTAAAAACCACCCCTTATGCTAAAAATTAAAAACCATAGAAATAAACCTTATGTAAATAAAAATCATAGCTAAATATGTAGAATGAATATATTTTTATGTTATAAGTTATATCTAACATTATATTGGTAACGTTTCAACCCTTAAAAATCATCCTTAATAAAGAAATTACAAAAAAATTTTTTTTTCATTTAAAAATATTTAATAATGCTTTTATTGTAGAAATTTTTTTAACAGTTTACGGTATAATAAATATGTAACTACCATAACTCAACCTTTAAATAACCACCCCTTATGAGATTTAAAAAAACATTTTTTGACAAATTGAAACGATTTGATGATACATAATTATAGTTCCGGAAATGAAGCTAAAATATGGCAAAACCTTGCAATTTTTTTGTCCTGCATCGATTTACATAAAAAATTTGGAATTAGGCGCTTCTAACCCTCTACTTTTCAATGAACTAAATTGCCATAAAAGCAACAAACTTAAATAAAAGAAGAGAAATACTTTGCCTAAAAAAATTTTTCTCGAATGATATTCGAGCATATGACAAGACTATTTTACGAGAAAACGAGCAAAATTGTAGCTAGAAACACACTGTTTCTTATCAGACTTGTCAGACCGACAATAGTTTTTTCTTTAACAACGTTTTATTGCTGAGAAACCATCATGATGGTTTTGTCTAGGTAAGTGCAGGTAAGAGCTTAAAAACAGGTCGTTTCTAAAAATTTTGCCAGTGTAAAACACTAGTGAAATGAAAACACTTGAAAAATACAGAAAAATATTTTTATAAATATGGGTGTGAAAATATATAGTTTCTAGGATATAGAGTGTTAAAGCTTAAAAAAAAATTAGTTTTATAATTTTAAACTGTTGATGTTTTTTTATAATATTTCCTATCTTGCTTTGGGTTTGAGTAAAAAAAGCCGTAATTGAGTAATTGAAAGCCTCAAGACCATTAAAAAAAGACTTTAAAAAAGTCATAAGTCCTACAACTTTTTTATTATTTATATATATATATATATATATATATATATATATATATATATATATATATATATATATATATATATATATATATATATATATATATATATATATATATATATATATTTTTTTTTTAAATTTAATAATAAAAATATTAAAAATTTATTTTTTATTTTTATATATTGGGTTAATATTTTTTTTAAAAAAATATTTAAATTTTAAAATAATTTTAAATTTTTTTTTTAAATTTTTTAAAAAATTTAAAATTTTTTTAATATTTTTTAAATTTTTTTTTTTAATAAAAATTAAAAAAAAAATTTTTTTAAATTTTTTAATATTTTTTAAAAAATATATATATATATATAAATATAAAATAAAAATTTAAAAATTTATATTTTATATAAAATTAAATTAAAAAAATATATATAAAAAAAATAAAAAATATATATATATATATATATATATATATATATATATATATATATATATATATATATATATATATAAAAAAAAAAAGTGTAAAGTTTTGATTTTAATTTGGAATTTTAGAATAAAATTATAATGAAAATATATAAGAAATTTTGGAAATGTCTATATAGACATTCCTACATATATAGGTTTATTAAAAATTATATTAGCTTTTCTAATTCTACAGTTAGATTTTCATCAAAAATAGTATTTTCTATGAAAGAGAGGATTTATAAAATTATCCCCGTATTACCATCCCCCTACAAATTTTAATTTTTGGGTTTTCTTATTTTTAATTGTCTTACCGTATATTGCATTGGCCATTAATTTATAAAGATCTTTATCAAATTCATTATCAGCTTGCGCTCTAAGCCTATAATTTAATATAATAAATGAAAGTAGCCAAGGTGACTGATTAAATTTTAAAATTTTATGTATACATTTTAATTCAAGACCTTGTTCTAAATATTGTTTTAAATTTCTATAATATAAGACGTAATTTGTGTGCCCCTTTGCACTAGCACCATGGTTACATCTGTGAGTACACAAAACAAAATTTTTGTATGTGTGCCTCGGGCAGATATAAGCGTAAGAAAGGATGGTTTACAGCAGCAGGATGTGATATGCCAAAATCAAAATGAGAATTTTTTGTTGTGAAGGACCAATTAAATGTAAGTTAGAAATAAGGTTTTAATTAACAAATGCATAAATACCTACATAAATATATTTTCTTCTAAATTGGTTTAAAAATAAAGTATTGTAAAAAGATGTTTTATTTTATTTAACACTTAAGATAAATACATACAATGCAGCTTTTGCACCTCTGATTTCTGCTGAATTAAAACGTTCGTCATTTTTAATGTAATCCATGACCATAAACATATTCACAGAGGGTAAATTATTTGTGGAAGCCTTGAAAATATCCTTGTGGGCCATAATGAATAAAAAATGCTTTATTTAGCCACGCAAAATAAAACAAAATACTTGTTATGTTGAGATTTACCGCAGCACAACTGAAAATAGGCAAAATCGATACGTAAACAATCTGTATTTATATGCGATGTGACGTCACGATCGTTTTGCAGTCTCTTTTTTACCTATGTATTCATACCTGAAATATTCGGTACTGGCTTGTACTGTTTTTTTTATACAATAAGAATATGGAGGGTAGAGAGATAAGAGCACCATCTCTTAGGGCTGTTTGGCTCAAAAAGTGGCCCAGTATCGCATTACATAAAAAAGGCGGTTGTGTAGTGGGGGGTATTGTGTGAACCAATGAGAACCAATGAACGCAATATGTAAAGTGAAGTTTAAAAACGGTTCCCTGGAACACCAACGCCATCTTAACTTACTGCAATTTGAGGGTCATTGTTGTAACACAGAGATGGTGATTCTGGTTTTTAAAATCCACGAATAAGAAGTTTATTTTGTATAATCACTAGATCGCTTATAAATTGGAATTTTTATTTTTTATATCCTCCCTTCTCTAAAAACTTGTGAGTGGTAGGGAAAAACCAAGTGAATATTAGAATTTCGTACAATACAGTAGACGCAAAAAAATCGAAAAGTCGTTAATCAGAAAGCAGTAAAGCTTCAACAAGTCTGATGGTTTCTTTAGTTCTTGCCTTAACCAGTCTTTCTGATCCTGGGTCCTGCCAAATCATGTCTTAATCAAAGAGATTAGAAAAGGGAAGAGAAACAGTTGTCGTACGCCAAATCAAGTCTCGATCAAACCCATTTAAAATTTTCACAAACATGCAACTTGTGGTGCGTTAAGCGATCGATCAGGCCCATCAAATTTTCATTTTGTTTTTGTTTAGAGTTGTTCAAAAACACGAGTTTGCTTGACAGTATGGGTTTACATATAATATGTAGATAAAAAAATATTCAGTATACACATCCAGTGTAATAATTTTGTGTGTTTTTTAATATTATTAGGTCAATACCTTATGGACTTTAAGAAGTCTGGGGGTCAATTTAACACAGAACTTTTTTTTTCGACTTTAAATTTGGAGTGGTAGTACGCTGACGTGAAATCCCGAAACGCTTTTGGTTCAAATTGTACCACTTCTCAAACTAAAGATTGTTTCTCTCTTCTTTTCTATTCTCTGTGGTCTCAATTCCAAGGAAACTGCATATTTAGATAAATATTTTACTAAAAAATAAGATGGGTCGTTATTAACGTACAGCTGGGCCATTCTTTTGTCTTCTAAAGTTTGGTCTATTTCCCATAATTAGGAAATACTTTCTTTTTTTACTTTTATAATGTGTAAGACTATGGCTTAGGACCCAAAAATTTCCATCAATGTTCCTACTGAAAATATCGAATGCGGTATACATCAAGTAATATTTGGTAGCATAGAAAAGTCAAGTAGAAAAGGCAACGCCATACAAATCAATTTCTATTGTGGGATATAAAATAAATAAACATATCTATACGGACACAATAGGTAAAAATTTCGACGAAATGCAAATGCCTTTGTAAATCCTGCTTATTCCGTGAAGAGAGGACGAGTTTATGTTATCATTGAAATACAGTGGCGTTTGTTGAGAATTTTTTGACCATTTAAGTATGAAAGTAGTTTTTAGGATAACTTGTAAACATACGTTATAACATCTAAACTACCCTGTGGAAAAAGCCTGATAAAAATTCTATCATAACTTAACTGATAAATTCTTTTAAAAATCATTATCAATTCATCAGTAATCTCTTTAGCAAAACAAGTAAGTCGGAACTGTTGACACCTACTTTATTTTGCTTTCCTTTCCATTTTTCTTATCATAATCACATTAGTCCAGTAACTGAAGACCTGAAAGTGCCCAAAGCAGTAAATAAATCTGTACAGTTTTTATTTGTGGCGCAATTCTTAGGTCTTCGCGAATGCTTTCGAGCAAGAAAAAGTTTATCACGATCCCGACGTGAGATCCCGCTGAAAATGGCCCCCCAAAGTCCCAAAAATGAGTTTCCCGTGAATATCTGCCAAAATATGGTAATTAGAGAATTTTTGTTAAGACAAAAAATGAAGATCACCTCGAAATCTACAAAAATGGTCCTTACCATTATTCTCGCAACACTAATATTTTTCGCGAATACGGCCGTCAAAATATCCACAACATTCCACACTGGATAGATGTGGTAGTAGGCTAAAAAATGCAGGTGGGCAAAACAATTTTTTATCAAAACGCAAGAAAGATGATGAAGGAAATTTTCTGGGATCATTAAACACTTGCTAAGGTCTCGTTATAAAAAAGAAATGTTAATAACAAACCATTTTTTCAAAAAATATCAATAAATTAATGAGATATTCCCAAAATATTGTGAAAAAAAATTACCCCTTTTATATGCAATGATAGGTATGGGTTTTCCCATTCCGATGATTAAAAAATGTACATTATTGCACGAGTAATGGAACAATTCGTCCGCCCGCTCATAAGTATATCTATGAAGATAGCGGCATTCTAGATGTAGTGCGGCAGCTGAAATAAAGGGGACTCTTGGGTCCCGTTATCTCAAAAACTGTCAATTTTTTGAAAAAAATTATAAGGACCATTTTTGTAGACTACAAGGCGATCTTTATTTTTTGTTAAAACAAAAATTCTCCAATTCGCATATTTTGGCGGATATTAGCGGGAAACCCATTTTTCGGGCCTTGAGGGGCCAGTTTCAGCCCTTACCCGCCTGTTAATGAATATAATTCCATTCCATCCCCAAAGACCTAAGAATTGCGCCGCAAGGGAAAACTGTACAGATTTATTTACAGCTTTGTCCCTTCATTTACTGGACTATACATGGAAAACTGTACAAAAAACATGAATCCATTATTTTTTTGTCAATCCTTAAGTACCCAGAATTGCTGCTTTAAAAACACAATAGTTTATCATAACTTCCAATCAAACATCTTATTTTATTTGGATTTGTCAGGTTTTTTCCACAGGGTAGGAAAGGAAGTGGACCGCATCCCCACAAGCTCCAAGTTTATATATACAAGGTGGTCAAAAAAGTTTAAAACAAATGAGATTTCCTTTGTTATTAATATATTTAAAAAATATATTCCGGTAATCAGATGTGTAGGGCAAATAACCTAAAAAAACATTGTCACCTTTGTCATGGCGGCAAATTTAAAAAATATGACATGAAATGTTAAAAAGTGAGGACTTAATATATTCCTACATAATAATTTTTCGTTTTTGTCATTGGAAGTTATTTCATTGTCACCTTTTATTTAATTTTAAATAAAAACAAAAAAAAATGTTGATGAAACAGAAATAAAAATTACAACATTAAAACAACTCTAGACATGATGCCTTCCTTGTTTCAATGTCTTGTATCTGAGAGCAAAACTTGATAGCGCACATTAAATATGTTGGGTCAATTTCAAATAAATTTATAGTCTGTCTCAAAGTATATCGTTATGGCTTTTGACGGACCATACCCCAATAAACCTTTAACGATTTTATTACCTATTGTTATTGGGTAAACCCTTTTGTTCATAAGGGCAGGGGTGGGCCAAGTATTTCTTGAGTATTAACCATTAGGCATATACATATTTTGGCTAATATTTTAGTGGCAGTGTTGAATAACCGTTTTTACTGTGCGTTTCGAAAAAGTTGTTTTACGAGAATATAACTATGTCGCGTCGAAATCATTTGTCATTAGATGCAAAACAGGTTGTAAAAAATGTGTATGAAAGTTTAATCAGTAGAGGTCTAATTAAACAAAAAGCTTTAAAAGAAACCTGTCTACTTACAAAAACTCCTATATCATTGATAAGGGATATTATTATTAGTGAAGAATTGAACAAAAGAAAAAAACGTAGTGATATCAATCTCACCGTATAGACCAGGGGTTCCCAAACTTATTTCGTCTAACGCCCACTTTGAAAATCAGTTATTTTGTAGCGCCCCCCATTTTTTTTCACCTTAAAAATCTCAATAACATATTAATCTCGCCTGGAGTTTAATTAAACCCATATTCTAAACGACACTTTTCTTACCAGAGAGAGCACTAATAATGCAAAACATTGAGCAATAATAATTCAACTTTACAATATTAAGAGTATCGGGGAAGCGGGCGGAGTGGCGGGAGCGTGAGCAAGTGTGATGGGTGCATGCGGTGGAACGTCACGTCTAGAGGTGGGAAGTTTAAATCTTTTTACTGAATTGATTCATTTGATTCATTTACTTGAAAAGATTCGTTCGCAACCGATTCACTTTATTATGATGCCGGTCGGACTCGGTCGGTTTTGAATTCCACAAATGTGATAGTTATCTTAAATAAAGAAATGATTTACATTTAAATCATTTAGGTATAATTATTATTTTAAAAAATATATTTGGAATAAAGCTTTCCAAAACTATAATTAATAAAACCTACAAATGTACCTCCAAATTTAGTCTTTGTTTAAAAGAATAGTTAAAACAAATAAAAATGTTCTTTTAATTGCCAAATAGGTATAGTCAAAACTGACTCGAACCGACAATACGCAAAAATTGTTTGCCTAATACACCTCTGGTAATGTAAGCAAAATCGAAATATAACAGACCGCTCTCCATTTGCCAGGTCGTTGCACAAAAACGACCGATTTGCCGTCATCACCGAATCTTCAAGTTCGAGTCCGATTCTGACTTAGTGACCTTATGAACGAAACGAATCATCCAAACTAGGTTCGTTTTTCATCGCAGAGCGATCGAGCAAGTGGCTCAAAAAAGATTCAAATCCATTAAAAATAGGGAATTAATTTATTCGAATCAGTGCACTGATTCGTTCTTTTTGAACGAATCGTTTGCGAACGATTCACCTCTAGTCACGTCAGTCGCCGGACGGTCGCAAGCCTCGGCTGTGTATTTGGGCACCTGCACTCCGCAAACACGGACCGACGAACGTTGGCGGACTAAAATACAAGATTGCACAAATAAATCGTGCAATATTTGTTCGCGCCAAACGTGAATTATTATTGAATTTTCTAATTTTAACTTTATTTTTTAAAATTTTTACTAGATTAGGTACATAAAAAAATCCCGAGTCCGGCAAGTGCTTTGCTTGGTCGCAACAATATATACCTACATATTTTTAATACGCGGAGGTGGAGACCTCACTAAATATCTAAAGAAATAAATAGCGTTGTGAACGCATTAAAAATATTAAATATTTAATATATGTTTAATTTATATTTATACAATAAAATAGGATAAAAATATGAACTAATAAATGGATGATGTGTAGTGGAAGGATTTTAATTTCAGTGACTTTTAAACTATGAAGTAGCTGAAGTTACAAATCACCCATCGCCCCCCAAAATCGCATCAGCGCCCCCCAATTTTTTCTGGGTCCTTTATCGCCCCCCTCTAGGCCTCCAGCGCCCACAAGGGGGCGTTATCGCCCACTTTGAGAAACAGTGGTATAAACAATAGTGATCAGGACCTAATAAAAAGGAAAATATATTGTCTTTATAAAAGCGGAGTTATTCCTACCTTGGATAAACTGAAAAAGAAGCTAGACGAAGACGAAACCAATATAAATATTAGCCGTGCCACCCTCCATAGAGGTGTTTGTAAATTGGGATTTAAATACCGCAAAATAGACAAAAGACAAGTAGTAATGGAATCGCACAGATTACGCACTTGGAGTTTTAATTACCTTCAAGAAATTAAAAGATATAGGTTAGAAAACAGATCCATAATTTACCTTGATGAAACATGGTTCGATACACACGACACAGTATCCAAAGGATGGGTTGATTCTAGTCAAAACTGTCAGACAAAGCACCTTTAAGTAAAGGAAAACGCATTACCATAATACACGCTGGTTCAGAAGACGCGTTTGTCCCAAACTGCTGTTGTCTGCAAAGAATATTAAGGATTCTAGCTTGGATTATCATGAGGATACAAGTGCAGAACTTTTTGAAAAATGGTTTCAAAATTATCTTTTAAAAAATATTCCAAACAACAGTGTTATTGTCATGGATAACGCAAGCTACCACAGCCGTCTGCTACACAAAGCACCAGCTTCATCAAGTTCAAAAACTGAAATCCAGGAATATTTGTTAGAAAATGATATTTATTTTGAATCCAGTTACAAAAAACGCAACTTTTGGAAGCGTAAATTCATATGCAATTAAAAACAATATATATGTGATAATTTGGCTGAACAGGCTGGGCATACTGTCTTACGGCTTCCTCCGTATCACTGTATATTTAACCTCATAGAGCATTTGTGGAACCAAGTAAAATCAAAGATCTGAGCAGAAAATGTTACACCTACTTTAAGTCCCAGTGTTATAAAATTTGATAAAAAATCTAATTACTAACATACCAGTTAAGAGCTGGCAAAATTCACTACAGCACATTATAAAAATTGAGGAGTCTTACATTTCTATCCAAAACAACATAAATCCTATTGTAATTAATCTCAATGATGACTCTGATAGTGAAACAGAATTAGATTTAGATATTTAGATTAAAAATATAATTATGTATAGATAATGCAGTTTTAAATTTATTAAAACTTTGCATATATTTAATTTCTTAATGTAATTTTAAGATTATACTTACCTAAATAAACAATAAATTATTAATCTTTATATTATTAAAGTCCGTCCCTAATGTTCTGTCCTTTAATACCTACCGATCCGCAGTTTTATTGCTGTCGGCAGGTATAATCCATAAATGAAGGCGAGAGCTAACACGGTATACTTTGAGACATACTATACCTTATATTTTAAACTTTTTTAGCAAGTAGGGTATGATTTTCACGTTTTTATTTAAATTAGGATCTAGGCGTATGGTAGTGCACCAGGTCAAGTTTCGGCCTGACGCACGAAGTGTGTATATTACACGAAAGGTTTTAGAATATTTCTCCCGTATCATAATTTCGTTATCGTTTCACGTAATGATATGAGATTTGGTATGTAAATTCACATCAGTATTCTTATTACCTGTGAAAAAACTTAGTAAGTTATGTCAAGTGGTTTCTGAGATATTTAGTTTTGAAAATAGCCTATTTTACTGTTGACTGACTGATTGACTCACTCACTCATTCATTGACTTATCAAAATTACGGGACACTTCCCGAGGGACTAGAAACATGAAAATTTGTATGTAAATAGGTTTAAGGACTCAAATAAAGAAAAAATTAAACTGAACAGTGCACATTTTGTATTAAGAATTTAAAACATATTACTTTTTCGAAAGTGCAAAAAATAATATACAGGGTGTCCCGAAATTAGTGGGATTAGGATGTATTCTAGACCGCAAAATAAGACAAAAATTTTCCAAAAATTAAAGCCCCCCGAATGGGACACCTCAAAAAGCGTTTTTCTGTAATATATCTGCAACTATTTAAGGTGGGCGTATGATGTTTAGTAAGTTTAAAGATTTTATAATGGTACGTATATTTTCTTTCTCCAATTTTTAAAAATTTTGTCAGTGACGTCACATACAGGGTGGATGCTGAGTAAATTATGCCCTATATTTTTTGTTGGATGGTTTTTTTTAATTACTCATATTAAATTATGAAACTGGTTCATTTTTACACAAAAAAGACATTCTTAGTCCATCTCTGAATCTTAACTCGTTTTCGAGTAAAATTGTAATGAAAGTTCCTTTGCTGCGGTACAGGAATATCGAAGACGTTTTCCGCACCGGAGAACTCCTGGGGCAAAGTATTTGAGAGAGTTCATAGAAATTTGGTAGAAAATGGTTCGTTTGAGCGCCTTCGTGGGCAAGGACGGCCTAGTGGGGATTATGATTTGGAAAATGTACTTCAGAAAATAGAAGATAACCCTCAAGTCGGAATCAGACCATTGGCTAGAGACGTCAACATACCTAAATCAATTTTTATGCGTATTGTAAGTACAATAGTTACCCATAGTTATATCGAATATTTATTTATTTTAGCTGGAAGAATGACTCAAATGCAAGGTCTTCACCCAACCTTTTCAAAGAGTAGTTATTTCTATGTTTTGTTTTAATTTTATTCTGCCAAAATATTTTTAACAATAATTAATATTATTTTTGTCTCGTTACTGCTCTGTAAATTAATTAATTTTCATAATTATTTGTTTTTTACTTATTTCGTGTTTTAAAAGGCATAAGAGCTTTCTGTTTGCATAATAATTTTATTATTTTTATCAATACACTTCGTATGGACGTTATTTTTTTAAAACGATTTTCTCGGAAACGGGTCACGATAGAGACATCGACTAGAAGTACCTTTTTTGTGTAAAAATTAATCATATTTTATAATTTAATATTAATAATTACAAAAACACCCAAAAAAAAAGTTTTAGGCATAATTTACCAAGCACCCACCATGTACGTGACGCCCCTGACAAAATTTCTGAAATTTGGAAAAGAAATACACGTAACATCATAAAATCTTCAAACTCACAAAATTTAATAAGTCTACCTCAGACGGTTACAGATATATTACAGGAAAACCCTTTTTGGGGTGCCCCTCTTAGGGGGCTCTAGCCTCCGTAGGACGCATTTTTCGAAGCATATTTATATGAACTTTTCGTCCTATTTTGCAGTCTGGAATACACCCTAAAAATATTGCCCACTAATTTCGGGACACCCTGTATATATACTGCCAGACTAAAGTGCCTAAAACCGTTAAATGGTTCAAACTCTATTTGCAGGATTAAATAAGTTACTTTTATATATAAAATAAACATGTAAATACTATATTGTATCTTAAAGTATAATTTTCTATGTTTTTTAGCACAGGAGATGAGGCATTTTGGCTAAGAATTTTTTTGTCCTGCATAGATTTACCTGAAATTTTCACAGAGGGTAGGGAATAGCCCAAGGATCAAAGTTTATATTATGCCGAGGTGTGCTTTTATCCTGGGGGTGGTTGCCACCCATCTTGGGGGTGAAAATTTTTTATTACATTTTAACTACAGAAATCGGTAAAGAAAGTAATTTTAAGTAAAAAATGTTCTATACATTTTTTTCGTAAAACTTATATTTTTCGAGTTATTCGCTATTGAAAGTAAAAGTTTTTCGATGAAAAAATCTACGTTTTTAATGGGGTTTTCACGATTAACTCTAAAAATATGCATTTTATCAAAAATACTGTGGAGAGCAAAATTGTAGCTTAAAAAAAACAGAAAAAAATGTTTTTTTATAATTTCTCTACAACCAATACAGACCGAGCTACGGCTTGTTAATTGTTAGCATTTGTTCGTCAAATGTTAAATTTGAAAGATTCAAAGTCAAATAGCGGGAAAAGTTTGCATTTTTCAAGGAAAACATATAAGGTCTTTTTTAAAGTATATAATAAGAACTTTCTTTTAAAAACAAAAAAAGAGTTTTTAGCATGAAAATTGAGCCAGTTATGATAAAAATAAGGTCGGTCCCTACTTTTTCTACGAAAAGATCATTAAAAACAACTTTCTAATTCCCCTCCTAATTAAAATAGATCTGTACCCTCTACGATTCTTTTTATATATGTATTATTAATACATTCTAGAAGTTTAACCAAATTAACATGCTTAATTTTAGAAAAATTTGAAGCTTAAAGTGAAAAACGATTTTCCGCAATTTTGTAACAATGGCCATTTTCTTTAAAATAACTCCAACAATACTGGAGATACGAAAAAAATGCTGGAGTACCGAATTATAGCTTTTTTGATAAAAAATACTTTTCATTACATATATTTTTTAAAGCCTCTATTTACGAGCGAGCACCACCTTATTTTAGCCCTTTAAACTCATCCCATTTTAAAACTAATGTATTAAAAAGAATTCAATTTACATAGCCTTGTAGCTCTTAAAAAACCCTACAAAATTATTTTTGAACAAACTTTCTATTGTTAAAACTAAAGGAGCTATGTTTAAAAAACCAATCAACTTTTTTTTCCAAAAATTCGAATAGCCCACTTCGGAGCATAATATTCTATAAAACCGGTATACTTTATACTTTTACCGGTATAATTTTTGTATGCAATTCTACTTTCTTTTCCTATTTATATCTATTATATTGGTTTATAAGAATTGCAATGTTGTAAGGGGTGGTTTTTAAGGATTGAAAATTTGCAAAAGAATGAAATTGCTAATATTTCAGGCAGTAATATTTTTAATTATTAAATCTGACAAGCTATTAATTTTTTGGGGATAAATCTTATTTCTTATTTAGGCTATGATAAGGGTTGATTTATAAGGGTCGAAAAGTTGCGAAATGAAATTAGTACATATTTTAAGCAACAGCATTCTAAAATTAAATCACTGTGGTAAATTAATCATTTTTTTAGGGTAAATATATTTTTTTTTACTTTAAGCTCTAACAAGAGTTGATTTTTAAGGGTTGAAATATTTTAAAATTGTATTCTAAAGCATAAAACAATCATTAATCAACTAATCCAAACCAACTTTTACCCATCTTAAGGTTTTAAATGTTATTCCATAAGTTTTGACAATTAGGGGTAGCTTTCACCCTTAAAAAACAAACAGCGCACATCACCATGAAATAGAATTTCCAAGTAGAGGGTTCGAAGCGCCTAATTCCAAATTTTTATACAAATCGATGCAGGACAAAAAAATTGCGAGGTTTTGCAATTTTTTAGCTTCATTTCCGGGACTATAATTATTTATCATCAAATCGTTTTAATTTGTCCAAAAATTTTTCTTTTGTAAATCTCATAAGGGGTGGTTATTTAAAGGTTAAATTATGGTAGTTAAATATTTATTATACCGTAAACTGTTAAAATATATTTTTTCTACAATTAAAGCGTTATTAAATAATTTTAATATGAAAAAAGGAATTTCGTTATAAAGGGTGATTTTTAAGGGTTGAAAGGTTAAAATATAATGTTAGATATAAGTCACAACATAAAAACTGATTCATTCTACATATTTAGTTATGATTTTAATTTACAAAAGGTCTATTTCTACGGTTTTTTAATTTTTTAGCATAAGGGGTGGTTTTTACCCCTAAAAATAAAAAGCACACCCTAAGCATATATAAACTTTGATCTAGAGGGTAAAAGCATTTTAATTCCAAATTTTCATTAAAATTGAAACTGTACAAAAAAATCCGGAGGTCAAACAGCTTTTTTCTTCCCATCCACTGTACTATTTTATTAATCAGGCAACGCACCTGAAATTATGTATGTGTAGTGTTCATATTTTTACGTGATTTTTATTCTAGTATGTTAAATTCGATACGCTAGACCAAAAGTTCACACATAAATAGTGTCATGATGAACAATCGAAATAACCATTTCGGCGCTCATGCCTAGTTTAGCCACCAGCACTATAAATATGGCGCACTGCATATGGTTATATTTACACAGGGAGATACGCGACTCTAGAAATTCTGGATGGGCCGTTGCTTTGTGTATATCCAGGAAAAACCAGCCAGATGCAGCTTTTGTTCTTTTTAAATATGTCGCAGTGTATTGCATAAAATATGCTCTGTGTATAGAGCGAACGGCATGGGAACAAATCTAGATTATTTTTCTGTGAGCGCGGCTGGTAATTATAGTTTTGTTCTAGTCGTAATTTCGGGGGATTAAAAGAAAAACAGGGTGTATAAAGAAGGAAAAACTGTAACATCCTAGCTGCTTTAAGTTACAGCACATAATAAAAATGTCAACATAGCCCATTGTCTAGGGTTTACATATAGTCTTTTTCAAAGGACACATGAGTCCAAAAATCCGGACAAATCCGGACAGTTCAAAAAATATATTTTATAAATTTATTTATAACAATAAAAGCTAAATTAAAATAAAAATACATAAAAAATGTATTTAAATAATTATTTTTTTATGTGCAGAAATACATTATAAACCTAAATTAAGACATATTAGCCTTATATGGTAACATAAAACATAAAATTCTCAGGTATGGCAACATAAAACATAAAATTTTCAGGTAAAACAAAAATAGCATGTATGGTAAAAAAATATTAATTTAAAAAAATATTAATTTTTATGCTTTATATTTATCTGATTACCAAACTTCATTTAAGACGGAACTATTTTCTGGTAATAATATAAAGTCATAAAACTCAAAACAGGTCATATCAAAATTAAATATGGTCATTATTATGCCTTTGATAGATGCTAGTGTTAGCTTATTTCGATCTTTTGTCCACTGAGCTGCAATTAACGAAAATATTCGCTCCACATTTGCGTTGTGGGCAGAAACGGCAAAAAAGAATTTGCGTAATTTTAACAGTTCTGAAGAAACTTTAATAGACAAGCAATGCAGAAAATACTTTGACCACTTTTTGTGGGATAAAAGGTTATGTTGTTCTACAGTGAAACATTCAGAAATCTATTTTTTAGTAAAGAAAACTGATCAAAAAATTTTGCATCATCTATGCTAATCCCTTTTTCTAAAAGATAATTAAGGCATGGTAAAATGTCTTTTTCCCAGTCAGTAAGTTTATCCACTTAAAACACTTAAATTGTTCCAGAGGTTTTATCCATTTTTCTATATAGCTAACAGCTACAAACACAGAACTTATTATTTTACTAAATTTAAATAAAGCGTTTGGTAAATCCCATACGATTATTGGAAATCAACGAAACCACAAAAAAATTTGACGTAACGCTCTTTATGGCAACGATGGTATGTGGGTGTCGTAGGGATGTAGTATTAAATAATTAACACCAAAAAATACAAATGGATTAACAAGGTTGGGCTATTTTAATTGTATTTGCAAACTTCGGCAAATCCGGCCCACCAAGGTTTAAAAATGTAGTACTAAACAACGTGTTTCATCGCTTGGTCAGTTAATTTTACATTTTTTTACAGGTTTTTACAGTTAATGACTACGAATAAGATTTACAGCAGGAGTTATTAAGTAAGTACATAATACAATTTTGGTATACCATAATTCAATAGTAAAAAATACAAATTAATTATAAAATCTACTCAGTGTTTATCATACTTTTAAATGTCTGTTCAATTTAAATATGTAAAAAAGTTCTTGGTTACTAAAAAAAATATTTTTTTAGACCTGCCTTCACGCAAGAATTAGAAGAAGTGGGCAGTGCCCACAGTTAATTTTAGTCAAGAAATTAAATTTAAAAATCTACTGAGACACCACGTAATAAAAGATTTGTTAGGAAAAAATATCCCTTGCCAGCGCTATTAAGCTTGAAAACTATTTTTTGAAATAAAATAAAACATACTGTTTCCTAGTTTATTATCGTTTGTAAGGGCAGGTGCCTTATTCTCGTTTAATTTTTTAGTTTTAAATTTATGTGTATATAACCGTAAACAATAGTAAAATGTCATTATTATTTATTCTAATTAAAAATATGTATATTTTTTATGCTTATGGTGATTTATTGTTTCTAAACAAATTTGTGTGTAAATATTTTTTGTCTATGTAATCGTTTTTAAAATATCCCAAATAAATTTCATAAAACGCTTTAGGTCAGTTAAAATAATTAAATTATATGTACTATGTGATTTTCTCCTTTATATTTTATTTATTACAAATATAAAATTATTTATTATGCTTCTCTTCAATATTAAGATAATATGTTTAAATGAATAACATATAAATTTTGCTTATAATTTATTTTACATTAAGAAACTCTTTTTAAATTCGCAGAAAATGTCATAAAACGCATAGATGCGCTTTCTACCCACCACGGGTGGTGACGTCACAGTAAGTTTGACCTTGGCAGACAGATTCGGCAACAAACCTCTAAAATTTAATACCCCAATTCACAATCATTTTAATAACAATTTTTTTTTGTCAATGAGTACTTAGATTATTTTTACAACCCAATGATTTGGTTGGTTTGGTACGTAGCGCGGGGAACAGTATATCTTAATACTACTTACACATTATGTAGGAAGAATAGTGGTGTAGTCAAGGCGGGGGATATAGAGATATATCTCCCCCATAACTCATAACAATATTTTAAAAAAATAATCGGATACGAATACGGATATTTATGTATAATAAATAACTATCCTTTAAATAATCCCTGTATTTCGATATGTTACATCCGGTATTTCTTGGTGGAATCGGTTGAACTTTGTTTCATAAATAATTTTTAATTTTTGAGTTAATAAATACATCTTTTTAAGTATATTGCTTAAATGTTTTTATACATCCTCCCACGAAACAACTCTGACTACACCACTGCCTACTAACATTTAGGTATATAAATTAAATCTTTTTAATTTCTGTAGGATAAAAAAATAATTTTGACCCCAAGTTTGCCGCCCCTCAAATCTGCCGCCCTTGGCTCCAGCCTACTCAGCCTGCTGGTAAATCACCCACTGTACTTATCGAAAATAAATCTGCTCAAAAAATTAACATTAAACGAATTATAGACTCATTTAAATCTCTCAAAAAGAATTTGCTTTAAATAAAAAATATTTATTTAAGGTGAAGCCTATAGGTAGTTAATGTTTTCAAACCATAAAAATATAATGCTAATACATGGATACGTTCCTCCCCTGATGTTTACTTGATTTTGTTAAACCTTTTTTTAATTTGCTTAAATAAGATTAGTTTGGGTTTAGATAATTTAAATTTACTTTTACATACCTGTTAAATATTTTCTATTATGTTTGGGAAAACATTATTTTTGTTTTATTATTAATAAATAAGGGATTGTCTACTATTTAATTTGGTGACTTTTGATCTTGTAAAGCTTGTCTCGTTATTCAAATAATTATTTATATAGGCATTCCTTTTTCCTTAAACTATATTTATGTTGGCGGAAAATAAATATTTTTTCCCCGGCTACAAACATACTACAATATCATCCAGGTACCGTATAAAAATCTCTGGAGTGTTATAGTAATAACACTATAAGAAGAAATGCTTCTTCTTCTCTGGGAGCCGTCTAGATATACTACCGGAGGCAGCGCAGCCTCTTGGGCTTTTTGTGCCTAATCTCCCATTATCTTTTATACCAATCCTCCCATTAGTCTTGTTCCTTCTACAAGTCTGTATAACCCCAAGACTGGTTGGTTGATATATTCATGTGGACCAATTTTCGGTTGCCCAAATAATGCTTGTCTTTTGTGATTCAACGCTTCACATTCGCACAAGATATGATGGGCTGTTTCTTCCCCTCGTCGCACATTCTGAAACTTGTATCCCCATTGTATGAGCCTATCTTGTGTAGGTGTCCTCTTAGGTTATCGTACCCTGTTAGCAGCCCTACTGTTACGCGAAGTCTTTTCCTACTTTGTCTGAATAGTTCTTCCTTCGATTTTTTGGATGGGCCCCTTATGAAGCCTTTTCCATGTCTTATTCTACTGAGGCTCCTCCAGTATTTCTCGTGTTTGTTTCGGATCTATTCCCTGGTTTGCCCTCGTGCTGTGATTTTGATCACTCCAAGAGCAGGTACTGGTCCAAAGTATGGTGTGGATGATCCCTGCCTCACTAACCTATTTCCTTTTTTGTTGCCTTTTCTTCCCGAATATCCTGGTACCCACAGGAGAGTTACCCTGTTGCGTTCTCCCAGGACTTCCAGCTCTCTTTGTTATTCCTATTTTAGCTTGGACGTTACCTTGGGGTTTACTAGTGCACCTAGTGACGCCTAGCTGTCTGTTATTATGCGAATCCGCTTGTTTTTATAAGCCCTCCTGTTTTTTTTGCACAGTGCAGTAAAGCATTAATTTTCGTTTGAAATACAGAACTGTGTGTTCCTAGTGAAATCAAAATTGTGAATTCCTCATTTTACTGTATAGCGGAGCGATTCCGTAAGTCTACCGTGTCTTTTTTTTTCTGGCGTAGAACCAGGTCAGACCTGTTAGGTTTCTTTGAGTATGTCACCGGACACATGAAATCGTATTTTACGACATTTTTTGTGGTCTCGAACTTTTAAATTAATAAAAAGTGATTTTTTTCTAATTATAAAAAAATTGATTTTTTTTGGTTTCCATCGCCATAACTTTAAAACTATCAAAGATAACGAAAATTTTTTTGTGTCAAATTAAATCTCATACTGTAGCGCTTTTAACCTTATACACTGTTTGGGCACAATTCGCACTTTCATTTCTTTTAAAATCACATAAACTAAAAATATATATTTTTTGTATTGAAATTTTCCCCTAATCGATAAACTTTTTTATTTTTGAAAATATTTTCATACATGCAGCAAAAAAAATATAGCCAATTAATGACAAAAGTTTTGAAAAAAAAAATTCTAGAACGTATCGTTTGAAAACAGCGATTTTTTTTTCAGGCGTATCATCGGGACCTAATAGACCTCGCATGCGAATAGCGTGCGTAATAATACATTAGTAGTGGTGGTTGTCGAAATTTAAAGTGTGCTAAATGTATTAAAAATTTTAAAACAATGTTTGTTTGCAACACAAGTAAAAATAAAAAAAGAAAGGTTTAATAAAAAATCTGTTTAAACCAGTAATTTAAATATTATTATGTACCTACATAGTATAGTTGGTACCTTTTTATTAGTTTATATTTAGTAATGAAACAAAACAAGAATTTTATCTTTATAAATAATTTTTAGGGTATTTATTTCTTTACATAGTACTGAATGTTTTAGGTAGTGGAAAAGCTACCTATCAAAAAATTAATAAAGCTGCCAGGAATATAAATGACATTAATATGATATTCAAATTAAGTGGCTATGAAGATTTATTTGCATTTGATGCGAAATATCATAAATGATGTTACAGCCCCTACATATCTGAAAGAACCATAAAATCGCACAAAAATAGGAAAATGGTTCCCAATACTGCCTCGAACCTATCCGAAAATAATTCGATAATATCTACCTCTTCTGCAAGTATTGGTAGTGATCGCAGATAGATCTTTTACTTCCTAAAGAAATGTCCAAAATTCAATTTCTAACATGTACTTGTGTGAAAGAAGGCCTAAAATGTTGAAAGGAGAGTAAATCTCGTTCCTGCAGTAACATTATTGAAGACTGAGGCAGAAATGGATGAAATTTACGATGATTGCTAATAATGAAGCGCCTAAATAACTACTAACATTTTTGTCTGGTAAAGAAAATCACCCACGGAATTGGACGATTTTTAAATTTGCAATGTAAAATATACTTTAAATATTATTATTTAAAACAAAAAAATGCCGATGAAGTGGTTTTCACCAAGAAAATCGCAAAAATTGAAATTATAAAAATTGGTCATTATTTGAAAGTTTATTTCACTATTTATAACTATTTACGATTTGCATGTAATAAATACATGCACCGCTTCAAGACGTTTACAGTGTTGCCATACGGAAATATTTATTAATTTATAATAAAAAACTTGGCCATTACCATTAGGACTATTTTTATTAAATCAAAAATATTTGAAGTCCGTGCCAGTTACAAAGATAATTAAGGAAAATAAAAAGCCGCTTTTACTAACCAGCATTAAACATGAGCGACCAGAACGGCGCATTTATAAAAAAGAAAATTTACAATTTAACGAGGAAAACCTAACTGGAACTAACCAGAACTAGGTAATAGTTTATAAGTTGTTGTTTGTTAGTTCTGGTTAGTTTTTCTAGAAAAAACAACTTTCAATAATAACAAATTATTACAAAACATCTGGCAACATTGCTTATTCAAGCAAAGTCACATCAATAAACGGCAACGTATCATCTTTTATATGGAACAAAAAAGAATATATTCCTGTTTAAAAAAAAAGTTTAACGAAGCCCTACTTTATATTTTATGTACTATGTTTCTCAAATTTAATTAAAAGACATAAAGCATCCGCAATTTTTTGTTGTTTTAAAAGTGATGAACTCTTGAATGTATAATCAAAAAATAACAAATTCCGTGGGTGGTTTTCTTTACCAGCACCCAATAAAAAAAGTCATAAATCTACTAATTAGGTGGGTAATTAATAACAATGATGGATATTTTTTAATGGGTTTATAAATCTACCAATCTGTTAAATAGTTTAATTTTTTTCCTAAACAACTTAAGTAGCCCTTAGATCTGCGTTTAAACCTGTTGATAAAACTTAAATTACTACACTTCCACCAGACCGTAAGATTATTGCAGTCGGTCGGCTCGCTAAGACGAGCGCGCAAAAATATGACTTTGGTCCGTTAAAAAAATATCACTGACTCAATACTATAAAGGGAACATGAAAAATTTTTATTTTAAAAACTCTTTTTATTCGTTAGCTACAATTTGTACGCAGCATGCATGTATAAATTTTCAATAATAAACTTTTTTCTCAATTGCCTAAAATCACGCTACTGAAAATAACAATTTTGAGTTTCCTACTATTTTAAAAATTAAACAAAAAAGAATCAGCTTTACGTGGGACGTTGTTAGAAGCGCTATTGTGTCTACTTTAGTCTTAAAAAAAATTAACCTGATATCATAAATATTATTAGAGATATAGCAGTGGAGATGTTAAAAAACGTGTTTCATTAAAAACCGATTTTTTTTTTAGTTTTTTCGAAATAAAAAAGTTCTCGACCACTAAAACATGTCGTAAAAAGTGATTTCGTGTACACAATTACCTTATTAAACAATCCCACTAAGTCTGGTTTGGTTCTACGCTGGTTTTTTTTTTCTCGATAACTAAGCGACTTTCCTTCCAAATTTTACTCCACTAGTACACGCCCGATCCAGTTCCCTGCTCGGTTTTGGAACCATCTGTATACCAGATGATGTGTCCAACCATAGTATAAATAAAGATGCGCTGGTGTAACAAAGGGTATTTTGTGAACCAATGACCTTTTCCGCAATTTTTAAAGTAAAGTTTAAAACAACAAGGTTATTGATTTAGAAACGGCCCTTGGGAGAACCAGCGCCATCTTAATTTAATGCAATTAAAGGGCCATTTTTGTGGCACAGAAATAGTGATCTTTATCTTTACAATCCATACAAATGGTATAACTTTGGGCGACATCAGCAACATTGACCATTAAGATTTGAAATTGTTAATTTTAACAACTCGTTCATAAAGCGAGAGGCAACCAAACAAATAAGTTAGGTAAAACTTGTATTTTTTTTTAATTTTAAGCCGTTTTAAATTTTTATTTGTTGATATTAACTAAGTAACTTAGGGCCAATAAACTTTAAATTTTAAATAATTTACAGAGAGCTCCTAATATAGAACAGCTACAATACTGTTTGGTGAGAAAAAACTTTTATTGAAACCCTTTTAAATTAAAGCCATAATACCTTTTCTTAACGAGTATTTATTTTACTTCAACTCTAATTCCATCAAACAACTTTGATAGTTACACAGGTCTTTTGTTTTCTTTAAACATCTTTAACTAAAGGTATCTCAGGGCAGTGTTACATAGTTTTTGTTTCTTTTTCCAACATATGAAACTGTTAAACAGCTCCAAAAGGGTAAACACATTTTCCGAAGAAAGAAATAAATATTAAATAATATTAATTTATTTGATTTTCCCAAAGTTAAATTGAATTTTAAGAAATAAATACTTAAAAAAATATTTTCATTGGTCAGTACAGCGTATGAATACCCTTTAGTAGCTGTACCTCACTGAATATTATATTATTTTGGAGATTTTTAAAAAATTTACCGCCCTGTATCTTAAAAGTTAAGATGTTTAGGACATACGTTCATATGAAGTTTTTTTCTTAAAATGGACCCAAAAGTTGCCTTCTTAAATATTGACGTACAATTAGAAAACACCCTGTATAATGTAAAAAACTTTACCAATCATAATTTATTTCTCGTAAACAGTTGATTTTATCAATGTCAATTAAGAATACCTTTTTTTTATTTTAGAGCTATCCAAAAATTATATTGTTGAGCCTTTATCATACAGGGTGTTAAAAAAATTGCTATTATTGTGTCAGAGCTAGTCCGTGCCTGGGCAAAAAATAAGAAAATATTTTAAGTTTATATTTTAAAATATCTTAAATTACCATATATTAAAAAGTATAAAATACGTTTTTAGTCTTTAAAAAATTAACGATTTCCGGGAAGGCTGTTAAACAAAGTTCTCGTGGGAAGCTGGTCAAATAGTTAGGGAAATAGTGTGCAAAAGAATTTAGGTTAAAACTTGAATTTTTGATATAAGTTACTTTAAAGTAATTTAAAAACGAACTGTAATTTTTTTAATTCACCCTGGAAGGAAGGGGGAAAAAAATAAAAAAGTGTTTTTTTTTTGAAATTTTGAGGAAACGGTAAGTCCTAGAATTTTTTTTTTTAATAAAAGTCGTATAACGTAAAATTCTACATAAATTTTTTTTTCCTAAAATGAAAATTAACTGAGTTGGGGGAGCTGAAGCTGGGGGTGATAACACAATTTTTAAAAATTATAAATTTTTGGGAAAAAAAAAAATTATATTTTTTTTTAAATTTTTTATAAATTTCAATTTTAATTCTAAAATTTTTTTGTCCGGATAAAAGTTGTTAATTATATAAAAAAAAAAAAAAAACAAAAGTGTTTATACCCCCAATGTTATGATAATCCGAGTTTACTTTCTTACGGTGATCAACATATTTTTTCAAAGAGGTGCCCAACAAAGTCCTTTGGGGACCATTTTTAGTTTAAAAACCCCCCCCATATTTTATCATTAAATACAGAAAAAATTTTGGTATCTAGATGAGGTACACTTGGGGGAAACCCCCAAAATCGGTTTTAGAAAATTTTTCAAAAAAATAAAAGGAAGAAAGATTTGGGTTTAAATTTAAATTTTGATAAGTTGAATTAATTTTTTATCTAAAGATCTTTCCCAATATACTATAAATTTTTTTTAAGTGTTGTTCCTAATCTGTCAGTAACCCATTTAAATTTTTTTAATTTATTAGGAAGTTTTTTTGTCAAATGAAATTAAAAAATTAATTTAAAAAAAAAGACAGAATTTTTAAAATCTCTTAGCACCAAATTAAAATTTTTATGACCCCACATATTTCCTATTATTTACTAAAATTTCCCTTTTTCCAACCTCAAGTCTTATTTGTTAAGATTTTAAAATTTGTTAAATATCCAGAATTACTTTGAATTTTTTAAAAAATGTATTAAAAAGTTTAGTTCAAGACATAACAAATTGTGATTTAAATTAAATTCCCCTTGTATACAAAGCACTCTTCCAGAAAATTTGAGGTTTGGAAAAAGAATACATACCCTGTCTATTTTTCCTTTTTTAGGTTCAATCAATGACTTCTTTTTTCCCAAAATTTTACCTTCCTATATTCTTGCGACAGTAGATAATGATTTCAGCAATTGTTTTGTAAGATGGTTATCTGTTTAAATTTAAAAAAACCAAAAAATTCCAAAAACAGAAAAATTTTGATTTTTTTAATTTTTCCAAAAATTGTCACAAATATATTACAAACATGTGCCCCCCAAGTGAAGATAAAGGGACGTCTACTTGTTTTTTAGGCCCCTGAAAGTAATGCTTGGATTAACGCACTTCCATCTTCGTCATTGGGGAAAATTTTTTAGACAACAAAACATTCCATATTTCCATCGCCCCTCAGACTCGGTCTGCCTTTTGTGGGAGACATCTGCGTTTGCGGGAAAAGCTGATATTTATGGCCACATGGGGGTTTTAAAAAAAACGATTGTTTTCTAGACACAGTCAGATAAATGACATTATCAAAAAAGGGTCGGGGTTTTTTTGAAAATCCTTCTGTATTGGTTTTGGGTTGAAAGCGATGAAAAAAGGGGATGGAATGACCTTAATTCCCTTTTGGGAAAATGGAAAACAATTACTTTGGGGCGCTACTTTGCAGCCATACACTTCAAAAAAACCCATCTTGCAAAAACCCAATTTTTAGGTGCGGCTGCTCGTATTGCCGAGAATAAAAAAAACTAAATATAAAACTTGAAGAACGCTTTATCTTCATTCCTTTTTTTAAACTTTTGGTCCTTTGGGTGATGAGGCTAAGGGGTTTTTTAATGAAATTTTTAAAAAATACAATGCAAAAACTTAAGTTTCATATCCAAAGAATTGGTTTTTCTGGCAACGGGGTAATGGAACATGGTCCTAGGAAAAAAACCAGGAAGACCTTTTGGGCTTGATGAAGTTTTAATGTTTTTAAAATAGATTAAGTTATTTATTTAATTTTAGAATATTTTATTTTTTATTTATAAGATTATTTTATTAAGATTGATAGATGTTTTTTTTAAAAGTTTTTTAATTTTCCAATAATTTAAAATTTTTAAATTGCTGTTATCATCCCTAGCTTCTAGCTACCCTATCTAGTTAATTTCAATTTAAGGAAAAAAAAATTTTAAGATCATTTTTTTGTAAAAAGTTTCCCCAAATTTTTTAAAACTTTTTTAAAAGACTTAATTTTTTCAAAAAATTTAAAAAAAAAACTTTTTTTAATTTTTTTTTCCCATTCCCCAGGGAATTCAAAAAAAAATTTTTAAACCCCCAATTCGTATTTCACGACCATTTTCTTGGACTATAATATTTTTAGTTTTCTAATTTTAATAGATTCCAAGAGACCCCCTATTTTTGGGGGACCCTGTAAAAGTAGTCAAAAGAATCTATTCTATTATAATAGCATTGCAGATATGGAAAAAAAAAACAACACGTATCTTGCTATTCTTAAGAAAATTTTTTCCGTGAAAAAAATTTCCTTTGTTTGTTCTTGAATTTAATTGCAAGACAAATAAAAAAAGGCCAAGGAAATTAGAACATAAAGGGAGTAAACGTTTTTAATGGAAAGTTTTAATTTTTTTTGGAAAACTTGATTTTTATTCCGATAAATTTGTCTTATTTTTGCCCGTTGTGGGGGTTGAAAAAAATTTCAGAGAAATAAGAGGGATTGAGTTCGTAATAGAAAGATGTTTCACACTCGATAAATTCCAAGTGTTTATAGGGGGTTGAAAACCGATTGTGTACTGAATAAAAAAGATTTGTGGAAAAAAAAATTTTAAAATTCTGCATTTAATTGATACCAAAAAAAATATTTTTTTTTGTTAAATATCTAGACTTTTTTTTTTTTTATTTTTTTTTTATAAGGGGCAAGGGGATTTCAAA
>JAHBCN010006273.1:0-50036 GCA_019359885.1 Listronotus oregonensis | reverse complement strand
TTCTAGACAATGGCGGATCTGTTCTAAATGAATTCAAAGATAATTTTTGACAATACAGAAGATATCTGAAGAAATTGGTTTTTTGACACCCCGCCCACATAGACCAACAAGAAATACTTACCTACAAAAATTTATTGTCAACTTGTAAACTTATTATAATAATAAACTATTTTACTTTACTTACCTTTTTGTTTTTCAAACACTATATTTTCCCCAAAAAATATATCTGTTGATATATTTCCTCCCAACCGCTTTCAATATTTGTCGGTTTTTGGGTCAAATTTGTCCCATAAAGCAGGTCTCCTGTCATCAGTGCGATTAATTGCTTATATCAATGTTGTCATCTTCGGGTACCCCTGCGCGCCTGCCGATGGGCGGGAGACGAAGGGGCGACATTTGTCAGAAGCGTTGTCATGCACGACTGACGACCCCCAATTTTATTTCGCGTGCGGCCATAGTCATACTACTTCATACTGCAAAAACTTTTCAAATCCCAACCAAATTTCCAAAACACATTTTTTTGGGTTTTTTTTCCCCGGGAATTTTATACCGCCAGTGCGGCTATCCATTGTATTGAATGTGTTACAGAATTGGAGAAAAAAGGGGGGGGAATATTTTGGACGAGGCCTTAAATTTAAATAATAATAAGAATAACATATTTAAAAAAAAATTTTAATCAACAAATATACTTAAATTCTAAATGCTGCCACCTGTTACTAATACCATCAATTTGATACTCTACCATGAGAAAAACTTTAAAAAATCTCCGTAATTTTAATGCAGTGGATTAACATATATTTTGTTAATATACCATAGAAGTCGCTATCGTGAATTGTTACAAAGAAATAAATTCCTAATTTAAATTTAAAAAAAAAAACAAAATAATACTCATAACGGCTGATGCCTTTTATTAAAAATTTTAAATTTGTGTCGCTATGTTTGTAATATATGTATACAATAATCGTTTGAGTGATCGTTTAAAAATGGTGTTTATGTTGAATTTTACAATGACTACTATGGAAACTCTACTAATAAGGTAACTATATTAATTTTTGTAATTAGTCAGAGCTCTATTGTGTTTTTTCTTTATATTGCAGACGTTCTGATGAAGGCCTCATACTAGAGAGCCGAAACGTTAATTTTAAAAATTATATTTTATTTAGAAAATTTTGTTTTATCTGCCTTTAAACCCAAGAATACTAAATAATAAAATTATATATATATATATATATATATATATATATATATATATATATATATATATATATATATATATATATATATATATATATATATATATATATATATATATATATATATATATTTATTTGTATATATTTTTATTATTAAAATTTCTCAAATTAGGCAAAATTTTGTTAATTTAAAACCAATAAAGTTGGGTTTTTTATTTATTTTAATAATAAAATTTTAAATTTAAAAACCTGTCAACCAATTTGTTATGACCAGAAAAAGTTAGTCAACCCAACGGTTCCATATTCTTTAAGCTTTATAGTTTTTATATGATTTATTTTTTTAGTCAACAGACGTGTAAAAGTATTTAAAAAAAATGTAATTAAAGTAACTAAAATTTATCATAGCCTTGACCATATTATATTTAATAAAAAATAAAGGTCTCCTTTAATTCGGATCGCGTACTATTAACCTATTAATATTTGTTTACTAAAATTTATTATTACGTTATTTCCTTATCTTTATTACAAGCAAATCATAATGTTAAGTTGGTTAAGTGATGATGTGATGAACTTTGCCGCGTGGAATTTCTGAATAAATAAGATGAACAAGCCGTAGTCTTTTCAGTTTGTTTAAAATTGTTTTACGATGCCGTATCCCGATTTATTTTCACAACAACACATCGAGAACGTTTTACGTAAAAATTTAGTGCTTTCCGACAAAAGTAAAATTACATTTTCTGTGGAAATATGCAAGGACAACAGAGATTTTAATTTGTTGAATGTAAAAAGTGATGGTGAGGAACACAAGTATGTGCTGGTAAAAATTCCTAAAAAGTTGGACAGTGAAAGGCAGACTGAATTGAGAAATTCTAAAGTACTCGTTCCAGTTTTTGTTATAGAAGACAAAAATAAAGAAACTTTTGGTGCGTTTAAAGATCAATTTGGAGCGAACGACTTTGTGGTACCAGAACAAAATAATGTGAAGTGTTTAAAAGTAATTTTAAGAACTCTAGCACAACACCAGGCTTCGATTTTAACTACAAAAAGGGAAGTTGAAAAACCCAGTGAGTACAAAATTAATGATATTACTGATCCAGTCACATCACTGGATTTTTTTAAAGACATTGACAAAAAAAATATCACGAAGGCAATAGATACTCTAAATCTAGCATTACAAAAAATACTTGATTCTGATTTGCTTGTCCCTAGCATTGGTTGTCCCCTTGCAAAAAATGTTATGTGAACCAAGAAATAAATCAAAGTATTTTTCTTAGTATACCACCAACGAAACTAGTAACTCCTGCTTACGATGCACTACTCTATATCTTTGCTCTTAGTAATGAAGAGTTTAGACAGAGACATTTTACAGATTTGGTGCTTTACTATTTTAATTCTTTAACAAAATCCCTTCAAAATCTACAAAGTAATGTTGCTGAAAAAATTACTAAGAGGTACAAAGAACATCAAGTTAAAGTGCTGCTCCCTGTCGTCAAGTTTAAGATAGCCAGTTCCCTTCTTACAGTACAGAACCCTCTTAAACGTCAAGAAATTTTAAGAAATTTATTGTATTTTTTAAAATATTCTTTAATCAACCAGGAAGATGTCTACGAAGCTACGAACAACAAACTTGGATCCACAGACTACGAGCTACTTGACTACAGTCTTGTATGCTTAAGTGAAAAAAATGGACATTTAGGCGAGTACTATCACCTGAATATTAAAGTAAAGTTTCATGAAAAGGAAGAAATCTTACAACTTTTTTGCAAATTCCTTATAACGGCAACAGACATGGCAAAAGATATGTTAGAAGCTGGCCCGGCGAAAAAAGAAGACTTTTTCTACAAGACGCTAATTCCATTATTTGCTGAACATGGGATGGAAAGCCTACTAGATTTTGCCCCAAAGTGCTATCTTACTAGGGAGAATTGGCTTTTGGTTCTGGATGACCTGATTCCAAAGGTTATGTTTCCCTAAACCCAATGTACTTTTACCATATGAAGGACTTAGAGCCACTGTAGAGAGTTTAGCAAAGTTTCATTCATGTACAATTATTCTAGAAGAAATTTTGTCCCAGAAATTAGGAAAAACAGTTAGACTAGATGAGGATTACAAGGAATACCTTAAAGATACCTTTTCAGATTTAGATGAAAACAAGGTTTTAAAGGAACTAAGTGATATTAGTTTTAAATCGATTTTTTACATCGTAGAAAAATTTCCGGAAATTACCAAAATTCTAAACTTATCGCCAGAAGACCTTAAAGCACGAGTTCGCAAGGCCTACCTTACGATATTTAATGTAAAAAAATCAGATTCCATAAGAAACGTTATTAATCATGGAGATATGCATGTGGGAAATATGCTTTTTCTTTTTAATAAAAACAAAGTCATAGAAAAAGGCAAATTAGTCGATTTTCAAATTATCCGCTATGTTCCAATGGGCTACGAACTTATGTTCTTCCTAATTGAAAATTCTGCTAAAGAAACAAGAGATAAATATCTTAAAAAATTAATCGATGACTATTATCAATATATTAGTGAAAATATGAGAAAATTTAACTTAAAACCTGAAGTCCTCTTTCCTAGAAAATCGTTTGATCAATATATAAACGAAATAAAGTTGACAGCATTAATGGGAGCACTTAAATATAGCTTTATCGTTCACATAGATCCAGATTTACGGGAAGAGATCTTTCATGATCAGGAAAAATTTAATTATTATTTCAAAGATCATACAACGGAGCTTATTGATTTATCCTGGAGTTCCGACCATTATAGAAACAACTTAAGAGGACTTGTAGAAGATATGGTAGCATATTTAAAAGATGAATTGTAGCTTTATCATAGGTTAAATTTATTTTTAATTTAAATAAAGTATTATTTTGTTAATTTACATTTTTTCGCCTACTTATTTTTTTCAATAAAAATCTTTAAAAATCCAGGCTTCTTTCATGTTGGGTTATCTAAAGGGTTTTCCTTTCCATATTGGACTTTCTATGACAAAATCTTTATACTTAAAAATTATTTTCTACTTTTTAGTTCGGTTTTTTTTTTTCTTGGGACAGTCCAGAAGGCTAAGGCCTAGGTATTACCGTACCGTGGTTGTCTAGTTTCCTATAAAAGCGTATTTTTTTAGTTTTTTTAAACTATAATATATTATTTTAATATTTTACTTTTATTCACAAGTTGTAAGATATGTTTCGCTAACACTGTAGCTTCTTCGGACTTTTAGTTTAAACTAATAATAAAAAATGAACATTAGAAAAATTTAGACTTTTCTTCGAGACTGACAACAAAAAATTTTTATAGTTTATTTTGATTTCTGGGAATTTCAAATTAAAATAAAAATTATTTGGCTTCTCTACAGAACAAAGATATTTATATATTATTTTTTTTTTATAGATTATTATGGAGAGCTAGACTGCTCTCGCAATAATATTAACAAGAAACATGAAAAGACATAAAAAGGTTAATTCTTTATAAAATTGATTTGTTTTTAAGTACTATAATAAAATAATTATTTTTATGAAATTATATAAAAATAGAAAATAAATATAATAATTTATATAATTTCATAAAAATAATTATTTTATCATAGTACTTAAAAACAAATTAATTTTATTAAGAATTAAACCTTTTCATGTTTTTTGTTAATATTATTGCGAGAGCAGACTAGCTCTCCATAATAATCTATAAAAAAAAGTATAATTTAAAAAAATATATATATATAAATATTTATATTATAAGAAAAGCAAATAATATTTTATTTTAATTTGAAATTCCCAAATAAAATAAACTATAAAAACTATCTATATGGCTAAAAGTTTTATTTATTTTTATATTTTTTTAAATATTAAAGGCCTAATGTACTTTCACTGTAATATTAAAAAAAAAGTCATGTCAAAGTCAATGTCATTAGTAAACACAATTTTTAGTTTCTTTCTGTTTTGAGTAATAGAATAAAATAATTTATGTGTACACTCGTCCGTCGATAAAATAATTTGAAATAACATACATATTTATAACGGGTTCAATGTTTTAGGTAAAATTTTATTTACGACTCGCCGCGATTCATGAATTTTTGCATCCAGGGGTTTTTTGGGTTATGAGGCCTCCAATTGAACTAACCTCAAAATTCTCCCTTCTTGCAACTGATTACCAACAAATGGGAACATATACTGATTAGGCACTTATATATTAAACAAATAAACTAAAATTTACAATAATTTATTGTCTATTTTAAGTAAAAATTATCTCAAATGAATCCACTTTTCTGTACGTTGTAAGAAGATTTATGATGTATAACTGGTTGCCTGATTCATAATTAAGTTGTCAAAATATAAAAAACTGAATTTATTTAAGGTGTTTTTTACTAAAAATATGCAATAAACCTTTGTAAATTTTAGTGTATTCGTTTAATAAATGAGTACCCAATTAGTGTATGTTCCATTTTGATGGTTATCAGTTTCAAGAAGGAGGAATTTTGGAAAAATGTCCATTTTGAGGTTAGTCCACTTTGAGGCCTAATAACTCAAAAACCAGAGGTTGCCGGAAAAAACTGATTTTAGTTTCGTGATCAGCGCCCCAAAAAACCCCTGTATGCAAAAATTCATAAAAATCGGCGTAGTGTCCGTAAAGTAAAATTTGACCCAATTTTATAAAGAATTAAACCTTTTTATGTCTTTTCATGTTTCTTGTTAATTATTGCGAGAGCAGACTAGCTCACCATAATAATCTATAAAAAAGTATAATTTAAAAAAAATAATATAGAAATATCTTTATTCTGGAGAAAAGCTAAATAATTTCTATTTTGACAAAAAAAATATTTTTGGAGAAGTTTCACTGACCTTCATGTTGGGTTATCTATGAGATTTTCTTTTTCCATATGGAATTTTGTTATGATCCGTTGCGTTGGTCATAATAGATTTATTGACAAACATAAGATATATTTAAAATCGAACCTCTTGATTAAGATTACTTTTGATGTTGTTTTGGGACTAGCAAATAAAAAAATAAATTATAGTAAAAAAAAACTAAAATAATAGGCTATTATAGCAAACCGAACTGAAAAGTAGATTTTTTTTTAAGTATAAAGAGTTTGTGTTACAGTGATAGAAAGTACCATAATTAATTGGGACCAATTAATTTGGAATAAGATAAAAATAAAAACAAAGTTAATAACAAAATAGTTTAATTATAGTAAAAAAGCGAGATGCAATTTACTATATTTTCATAACTCTAGTTTTGTAAATAGCTACCAATAAAATGATTGTAACATTTAATATCAAGCACCACGCTTTTTAAGTATAATTAAATTATTTTGTTAATTAATTAATTTTTATTTTCATCTTATTTCAAATTAATTAGTCATAATTGATTGTTGGATTTTCTATCACTGTTACACAAACTTTTTATACTTAAGGGGGAAATTCTAGTGTAGAGGCATGAATTTTAGATGATTTTTGAAGTGCCGTAAAAAAAGACAATTAGTATTTTTACTATCCATTTGCCTATAAGTTATTTATTAACATTACAAAAATACAGAAAAAAATTTAAAAAGTTAAAAATTCAAAAAATTAGCAGCTGGTGAAGTTGCCCGTGACCACGCCCACACTTCCAACCCTCCTAGCAATCTAAAAAAAAAAAACAAAAAAATATTATTGTAGAGTAATGTCGCAATGTCCGGAACTACAGAAAAGTTGAAAAAAAAATTACAAAATGGCGGCTGCCTGAAAAAAAAAACAATTTTTGTACCACTTTTTTTGACTTTAACGAATTTTTTAAAAATATTCAAAATTGAAAAATTGGGGTTGCGGATAGTAACGAACTTAGACAGGTCTATAAAGAAGAGTCTTAAAACATTTCAAGTAAATCGGTCCAGTAGAACTTAAGAAATCGTGAGCATGGACACGGGCCAATTTTTTGAGACTCCCCCACTTCATCAGCTGCTAATTTTTTGAATTTTTAACTTTTTTTATTTTTTATTTTAAGTTTCTGTATTTTTGTAATGTTAATAAATAACTCATAAAAGAATGGATAGTAAAAATTTTAATTGCCTTTTTTTTACGGCACTTCAAAAATCACCTAAAATTTATGCCTCTACACTATACCTAAAGTCCAAAATTTCTGTCAGTGACTCATTTAATACCGGCCACCCAACCGACGAAGCGGCTGAATAAAAATCTAACACTAGTAAATGATTTTTAAGCCTATGATATACTTTTCCGCTCAAATAACAGTGAACCGGCCAAAAGTTTCATCGCCACCTTGTCATAATTCGCAGGAGAATAAATCACCAGCCAGCGATCGCACTTAAAATAGCACGCCAATATGTATTGAAATCATTGTTATCGGGAAGACAATAAAAGTGGCAACACACATTCCTTAGTTTACAACTTGAAGAGACTTTAAAATAAGCGTATCGACAGGGTTTTCGTGCTGTTCGATGATTTTATTTAGTTATTGATTATGCACAGATTTTGTAAGTTTAAATTTTAATTGCTATACAGGGTATTTTCTAAATATTATAAATTTCTAATAATTGTAGTATATAGATATTGTTTTGGCCAATTTTATAATAGTTGTTAAGTGCTTTTAATTCTGTAAACTATGAATTTTAACCAACCTTTAACTAGTTATCCGCCTACAAAAAAAAACTCAGTTAACGTTAAAAGAACGAATAATGGTTAAAAATTTTTACCATGGGATTCGGGAACGAAATCCAAAAGTAACCACTGTGGATGCTGCAGAGATATGTGCAACTTTAACAAAAGTTAATTCGCGTACGGTATTCAGAGTTTTAAAAGGCAAAAAAATCAATATTAGTAATTATACGAATACTGGAAAATGCGATTTTTTCGCTATTTTTTTGCACACTTTTTACTTTTCGATTGTTAAACATGAATCAGAAGCTGTTTTTTTGGCTCCCTCTTATAGTATTTAAAAAATAATAATAATTGAATTGTTTAATTCCATTTTACGACATATTCCTTTAAATTCTGGCATTTGCACGAAAACATATTTAAAAAACTCATACTATGTTAATATTAAAAAAAAAACACTTAAAAAGTAAGGAAAAACCTTAATTTTCAATAAAAAGTAGGTAAAACGTTTATGTCCGAATTCAACTCGAAATTCTAAAAATGTTGACCTGTTACCAGGTTGTAATAGTTTTCTTTATGACATTTTTATAAGGTATGCGAACCTTGCTTCGCTCGACCCGCAATGTTTGATCAAAAATATTCTCGATATGGAAATCCTAAATATGGAACACGAAAGACCCGAAATAGTTACTGGATTCTACAAGCTGATGATCTCAGAGCTTTCGTGTTCCTTATATAGTGGATATTTTTGATAAAGCAATGCGTGTGAATATCGTATTTAATATTGAGATTGCAAGATCGGTGGTGAATTGACAAGTCGGTGTAACTTGGATTGTCTATCGTTCTGCTTTTACATCTTTTTTAATTTATGTTAAGACTAAAATTTTATTATTTTTTTCATGTAGCAAAATAAAATCAGAGAAGGTAAAATGAAAAACGTTAAAAAATCGCCAAAAAACTCAAATTTGTGTTCTATGACCTCAAAATAGGAGGTGTGCAAAATTAAGCAAAAAAATTACATTTTTCATTAATCCGAATAATACCAAAATAATATAGGCTTGTTACTAATTTAAAGGGTTGATGAAAATGTGAAAAAATAACGTTTGCTTGTAAAAAATATTTTCATGTTTTGACGAAATTTTATAGTTTATTTTCTAAAATGCATACGCCACTGGAATTGATTCCCCTGACCCCACACAACCCGGGGCACTCTAAAAGCGAGCGATGCGTCATTGACAGAAATTTTGGACTTGAAGTATAGAATACTCCCTTAAAAATTATTTTCTACTTTTCAGTTCGGTTTGCTATAAAAGCGTATTTTTTGCGTTATTTTAAACTGTGATTTATTATTTTAAAATTTTACTTATATTTACAAGTTGTAAGATATGTTTTGCTAACACTGTAGCTTTTTCGGACTATCAATTTAAACAAATAATAAAAAATTAATATTTAAAAAACTTAGATTTTTCTAGCAAGTACAGGATGGCCTGTTTATTAAGGACTTGTACCTTTTCTCGGAAAACATAAATTATTCGAGAAACAGCATTTTATAAAACTTGTTTTCTGTAAAAGTATCTTTAATTTTATTAAATTTCCAAGTTTGTTGCATGTTTGTATACAGTGGGGCAACATTAGGTTGATTTTTTTTAATAAAACACCCCATATTTTATATTATTTTTTAATAGCCTTTTCAAAGAAAAATTTAAGGATACATATGATCGTCAGTCTGTGATGCACAGTTTTGACCTTATTAGCGATTATTTTCAGAATGAATGCAATTATGTAACCGTTAGGACTTACATTAAAAAATAATTTAGATATGAAACTGTAAATTAGCTCCTTAACAACGTGTTTACAATCGTTTTAGGGTGTTGTTAAGAAGTCATATTATAAACATAGTCAACAAAAAATGGCAACAAAAAACCCACACGAATAACAAACGTTCTTTATTGCACATTACTTACAATTAACAAATTACATAATACAAATTAATTAAATTAAATTTTTAATAATTGTAGTATACTGCAGCGCGAATTCTTTGTTGCATTTCCAAAACTGTTAAGGGTTTATCTTGGTAATAGTACAGTGGATGGGGAGAAAAAAGCTGTTTGACCTCCAGATTTTTTTGTACAGTTTCAATTTTTATGAAAATTTAGAATTAAGTTGCTTTTACCCTCTAGATCAAAGTTTATATATGCTTAGGGTGTGCTTTTTATTTTTAGGGGGTAAAAACCACCCCTTATGCTCAAAAATTAAAAAACCATAGAAATAGACCTTATGTAAATTAAAATCATAGCTTAATATGTAGAATGAATCTATTTTTATGTTGTGAGTTATATCTAACATTTTATTTTAACGTTTTAACCCTTAAAAATCATCCTTAATAACGAAATTCCCAAAAAAATTTTTTTCATTTTAAAATTATTTAATAACGCTTTTATTGTAGAATTTTTTTAACAGTTTACGGTATAATAAATATTTAACTTTCATAACTCATCCTTTAAATAACCGCCCCTTATAAGATTTACAAAAAAAAAAATTTGACAAATTAAAACGATTTGACGATAAATAATTATTGTCCCGGAAATGAAGCTAAAAAATTGCAAAACCTCGCAATTTTTGTGTCCTGCATCGATTTGTATAAAAGTTTGGAATTAGGCGCTTCTAACCCTCTTCTTTAAATTCTATTTCATGGTGATGTGCGCTGTTTGTTTTTTAAGGGTGAAAACTACCCCCAATTGTCAAAACTTATACAAATTATATATACTTATATAACAATAACATTTTAAACCTTAAGATGGGTAAAATTTGGTTTGAATTAGTTAATTAATGATTGTTTAATGAATACAATTTTCAAATATTTCAACCCTTAAAAATCAACCCTTGTTAGAGCTTAAATTTAAAAAAAAATATTTACCTTAAAAAAATGATACCATAGTAATTTAATTTTAGAATGCTGTTGCTTAAAATATGTACTAATTTCATTTCGCAACTTTTCGACCCTTATAAATCAACCCTTATTATAGCTTAATTTAAAAAAAGATTTATCCGCAAAAAATTAATAGCTTGACAGATTTAATAATTAAGAATATTACTGCCTGAAATATACCATTCATTCTTTTGCAAATTTTCAATCCTTAAAAACCACCCCTTACAACATTGCAATTCTTATAAACCAATATAATAGATAAAAATAGGAAAAAAAAGTAGAATTGCATACAAAAATTATACCGGTAAAAGTATAAAGTATACCGGTTGTATAGAATATTATGCTCCGAAGTGGGCTATTCGACTTTTTCGAAAAAAAATTGATTGGTTTTTTAAACATAGCTCCTTTAGTTTTAATGATAGAAAGTTTGTTCAAAAATAATTTTGTATGGTTTTTTAAGAGCTACAAGGCTATGTAAATTAAATCCTTTTCAATCCCTTAGTTTTAAAATGGGATGAGTTTAAAGGGCTAGCATAAGGTGGTGGTCGCTCGTAAATAGAGGCTTTAAACGGCCATGTCTGGCCAAATATTTATTGTACAGAAAAATATATCTAATAAAAAGCTTTGTTATTAAAAAAAGCTATAATTCGGTACCCTAGCATTTTCTTCGTATCTCTAGTATTGTTGAAGTTATTTTGAAGAAAATGGTTATTTTTACGAAATTGCGGAAAATCGTTTTTCACTTTAAGCTTCAATTTTTCTAAAATTAAGCATTTTGATTTGGTTAAACCATAATATATTAATAATACATATATAAAAAGAATTGCAGAAGGGTACAGATCTATTTTAATTAGGAGGGGAATTAGGGGGTTGTTTTTAATGATCTTTTCGTAGAAAAAAGTAGAGACTGGCCTTATTTTTATCATAACTCGCTCAATTTCCATGCTAAAAACTCTTTTTTGTTTTTAAAAGAAGATCTTATTATATACTTTAAAAAAGAATCCATATGTTTTCCTTGAAAAATGCAAACTTTTTTCGCTATTTGACTTTGAATTTTTCAAATTTAGCATTTGACGAACAAAAGCTAACAATTAACAAGCCGTAGCTCGGTCTGTATTGGTTGTAGAGAAATTATAAAAAAACATTTTTTTCTAGTTTTCTTATAAGCTACAATTTTGCTTTCTACAGTTTTTTTGATAAAATGCATATTTTTAGAGTTATTCGTAAAAACCCCATTAAAAACGTCGATATTTTCGACGAAAAACTTTTACTTTCAATCGCGAATAACTCGAAAAATATTAGTTTTACAAAAAAAATGTATAGAACATTTTTTACTTAAAACTACTTTCTTTATCGATTTCTGTAGTTAAAAGGTAATAAAAAATTTTCACTTCCAAGATGGGGTGGCAACCACCCCCAGGATAAAAGCACACCTCGGCATGATATAAACTTTGATCCTTGAGCTATTCCCTACCCTCTGTGAAAATTTTAGGTAAATCCATGCAGGACAAAAAAATTCCCAGCCCAAATGCCTCATCTCCTGTGCTATTAAGAATCTTTTTGCAATTTTCCCGATCTAAAAATCAAAAAGGTTTTTTTGTTTTTTGTTAATAACAATTGCAATTTTTATTGGCAGAAACTATCATCAAAACGCCTTTCTCAGATTTGCATTTCGCGCCAAATGAGCTGTCGCTCATGTTTTTCGAAGCCTTCTAACTATTTTTCGCAGAAACACACTTCTCGACTGGACTATATTCGTTTACTCAGTAAGTTATTTCAATTATTTGTTGGGATTTCTAACAAATTATTTTCAATGTCATATATCTGCCCGCTAGTCAACAATAATAATTGAATGTTTGACCAGTTAATAACCTAATAGCTTTATTTATTTATTTATGTTTTTAGTTTAGACGTTCAGTTCCTTAATGTTATTGCAAAATGAACGGTCTTGAATTATTTTCACAACAACACGTCAACCATGTGTTACAAAATTCATTATTTTCGGATAAAAGTGATTTTACATTTTCAGTGGAGTGCACGAACAACTTTAATTTTTTAAAAACAAAAAGTGATGGGGTTGAACAAAAATATGTCCTACTGAAAGTACCTAAAAACCTACAAATTAAAAATCAGCAAAACCTAATAAAATCAAAAGTTATTCATCCACTTTTTATTATCGACAATAACAACAATGAAACTTATGGTGCTTTTAAATGTCAAAGAGGAATGGAAGACTTTCTTCCTCCAGAGCAAAATAATTCTAAATGTCTTAAAGCGATTTTAAAGGAGTTGGCAGAACACCAAGCCTTGGTTTTGGCTGCAAACGATGAATTTGAAAAACCCAGTGAGTACAACCTACATGATATTACTGACGTAGTAACATCTTTAAATATTTTTGAGGATTTAGATGAAGCTAGTATCAGAGATACAGTGAAAGTTCTTAAATCTGCTATCAACAAATTATGTGATTCTGGTCTGTTAGTTAAAAGTATTGGATGTCCCTTTGTCAAAAACGTCTTTGTGAACCAAAATCTCAGCCAAAGTATTTTTCTTGCTACAGCTTCTACAAAGGTCGTACCCCCTGCTTACGATGCACTTCTATATATTTTTGCTCTCAGTAACGAAGAGTTTAGACAGAGACATTTTGAGGATTTGTTGCTCTACTACTTTAATATTTTAAAAAATCTCTTCAAAATCTACAAAGTAATGTCGCTGATAAACTTACCACACGTTATAGTGAAGAACAAGTGAGAGTGCTACTTCCCATTGTCAAATTTACCATTGCCAGTTCTCTTCTGACACTTCCAAAATCTTTAAAACTTCAGGAGATTATAAAAAACATAATTTTCTTCCTTAAATATCCCCTTATTAACCAAGAAGATGTCTACGAAGCTGCGAAGACCAAACTCGGATCCAGTAACTACGAGCTCATAGACTACAGTCTTGTATGCCTAAGTACAAAAAATGGGCATCTAGGAGAATACTATCACTTGAATATTAAAGTTTGCTTTCAAGGAAAACACAGGACTTGCAGCTTTTTGCAAAATTTCTGATTGTGACCACAGATATGATGCAGTCGATTCTTGACAATGGCCCAGCGAAAAAAGAAGATTTTTTCTACAAGACCCTGATGCCATTGTATGCTGAAAATGGGTTAGAAAGCTTAACAGATTTTGCCCCAAAGTGCTACCTCAGTAGGGATAATTGGCTCCTAGTTCTTGACGACCTTAGTCATCAAGGTTATGTTTCATTTAAGCCCAATGTAGATTTAAACTATGAAGGTCTTAGGGCGACTGTAGAAAATCTTGCCAAATTTCATGCTGCTACGATTATCTTGGAAGAAAGCTTGAGTGAAAAATTGGGAAAAGTAGTCAGACTTGACGATGATTATGGAGAATTTTTTAAAGAAACCATTTTGTTGTATGGAGATGGTTATCCATTGACGCCAGTGTATGATATTACTTTAGAATCACTTTACTATGTTTTGGAAAAACTTCCAGAAGTTACCAGAAAGGTAAATTTATCTTCAGAAGAAATAAAAGCACGAATTAAAAAAGGTTTCTTATCGGTTTTCACAAAAGTAAAAAAATCTGACTCCATAAGGAACGTCATTAATCATGGGGATATGTATGTGGGAAACATGCTTTTTAAATTTGGTGAAAACAAAACAATTCTTAAAGCCATGTTAATCGATTTTCAACTACTCCGTTATGCTCCGCCAAGTTACGAACTTCTATTCTTTATATTCGAAAATTCTACCAAAGAAACAAGAGATAAGTATTTCAACAAATTGATCGAAGATTACTATCAATTTATTACCGAAAACATACGAAAATACAACTTTAATTCTGAAATTCTCTTCCCCAGAAAAGCTTTTGATCAAAACTTAAATTATATGAAAGTTAGAAGCTACTATGGGAGCTTTTATGTATGCCCACTTGGTTCATTTGGATCCCGAATTGAGAGAGAAGATTCTTCGTGATCAAGAAAGTTTCGACTATTATATGAAACACAAAAGTGAGCTGATCGATCTGTCGTGGGATTCTGAACATACCGAAAAATGTTAACGGGACTTATTGAAGATATGGTAGATATAATAAAAAACGAGTCTTAGTGTTTTAATAGTGTATATCGCCTATACTGGGTAACCCAAAGAATTATTTTAAAATTAAGAGATTTGCTACGATGAATGGTTGTCCTCTTTCAGAAATGTTTTTGAAAAAATGTTTTTATTTTGTGATTATTTAAAATACCAAATTTGATGTTTCTACCTAACCTTTTGTAATCCTGTATAGTTCTATAAAAAAATAAATTTTATATGAAAATGTTTCGTACACAATCTTTATTTATATTCTTAGAAAATGAAACAATTGCATTTTGTATTGAGCACGTGTAAAACCAAGGTCAGAATGTTATTTTGGAGACCACCAGGTGCGGCCTAGTCATTTTTACCTTGTTGTCACTCTGGACAAAAAGTGATGGTCTAAAATCCGACCACTTAAAACTGCAGGTATCTGTTTTTTTGGTAAAACTGATGATACATAGTAGAATAGATTGCAGCAGTATTGCCTGGCAAAATTAAGCCCCAACCACCGTTAATTCAATATACCAGGGGATCCAGGAACATAAATCAGCCCTTTTTTTCTGCACTTTTTAGGATAAAAAAATAAAACTTTAGGGATATCATATAATGTTAAATTTGGCCAGTCACATGACTTCCTGTGATTTCCGGTTTCTCCGGAAACAGCCTCATTTTAAAATTTTCAAATGAAACACCCTGTGCATTTTTACATATTTGGATTTAAGAAAATATTTTGCCTCCAACAGTATTAAATGTCAAATTTTGACAGTTTTGAATTTTCTTTTTATTTTTTAGGTGTTAAAATTTAAAAAATAATGTAAAATGTTCTCAGGCATCCAAAATTGAATTTATATAATATGGGGTGTCTTCTTTGAAAAGTGAAAGCTAAGATCGTTTTCAGTGGCACCGAAAGTCACCGAAAGTCACGTGGCTTGTCAAAAAAAGTCAAATTTGACACAGTTTCATTTTTTTTACCCAAAGAAGTACAGATTAAAAAATGAAACTTGTGTCAAATTTGACTTCCGGTATATTCCAGATAAAAAAGAGTTGAGTCATGCTTCTAGATCACCCGGTATATTTAATTAATAGTAGCTGCGTTTAAATTTTGCCAGGCAACCCTACGCCAACCTATTCTACTCACATATTAATGTTAATCATAAAAATTAGGTTTTATAAAAAACCATGAAGATTTAAGCGGTCGGATCTCGTATTATAACAAGTCAACAAATGCAATTTTTAAGTTATATACAAAAAATCAAATGAACACCACTGACTTTTTGTGTAATATACAGGGTGCCACAGATTCGAGTGCATGCATGGGGATCTCGGAAACCGTAACAGATATGAAGTCGGTTAAATTATGTCAAAGTTGCGCATTTAGGTGCCTAACAACATGCCGATTAGAAAGTTGTAATTCCGAGTACTTCCGGAGATATCCGGAAAAAACCGAAATTTGCTGATTTCGTTTTTATTTTTTTCTGACGTTATTTAAAGAGATATGGAAAAACAAAAGACACTTTCTCATGGCCACTTTTTAAGCTCTACAAAACAGCGCTGAGAGATTTTCCGTACGACGTTTCGTTTTCGTTAAACCATCATCAACTTTATTTTTTAAATACGGCACCCAATTGTTTATTGCATTTTTTGAAGCAGTTATAATCCCAATTACAATGATGTATAACACTTCATATTTTTCTGTTAAATAAACATATTTTCCATAAGAGACAATGAGTAAGACAAGGAATGCACATCATTTCTTATAGGGGCGTTCCATATTTCTTAATAAATATTAAGTGTTATACATTTTTGTAATTGGGATAATAAGGGGTTCAAAAAAATTAAATAAAAAACCCAGGTCCGTATTTAAAAAAATAAAGTTGATGATGGTCTAACGAAAACGAAACGTCGTACGGAAAATCTCTTAACCCTGTTTTGTAGAGCTTAAGAAGTGGCCATGGAAAAGTGTTTATTGTTTTTCCATATCTCTTTAAATAACGTCAGAAAAAAATAAAAACGAAATCAGAAAATTTCGGTTTTTTCCGGATATCTCCGGAAGTACTCGGAATTTTAGAACTTTCTAATCGGCATGTTGTTAGGCACCTAAATGCGCAACTTTGCCATAATTTAACCGACTTCGTATCTCTTACGGTTTCCGAGATCCCCATGCATGCACTCGAATCTGTGGCACCCTGTATATATATATATATAGTATATATATATATATATATATATATATATATATATATATATATATTATATATATATATAATAATAATATATATATATATATATATATATATATATATATATATATAAAATATTTATATATATATATAATATATATATATATATATATATATATAATATATATATATATATATATATATATATATATATATATATATATATATATATATATATATAATATATATATTTTTTTTTTTTTTATCAACTAGAAATACAACTTTTTTGTCTTTTAATATTTTTTTCTATCTTGCTTCATTTTTGAGAAAAAAAAATTAAAACTAATTCATTGCAAGTCTCTGGACCTCATTAAAAAAAACTTAAAAAATTTAATTTTAATTTGCGACTAGAGTTACTTTTTTACTGACTAATGTGGTTCAGAGGCTTGAAATAATTTAATTTTTATCTTAAAAACGAAACAAGATAGGAAAAAATATCAAAAAACAAAAAAGTTATATTTTTTGTTGATTAATCTAATAAAAATTATAAAAATTGCAAAAAAGTCAGTGGCGTACATTTTTTTAAAGTTATTTTCGAAAAGGTGTCCACGCCACTGGACTTAATAATTTAAATTTAATTGGACGTCAAATAGGACCCTAAAACTACCATCTGTATTTTAGAAACTATGCATTTTCGGATCCATATTAATAAAACTTTTTTATATTTTTCATTGAGCAACAACCCTTAAAATTTGGCGGTGCCTTTTTCGAACACCCTGTATATTTACATCTGATTATTCATGGGCCCTAGCCAGTGGCGGCTCTAGGATTTTCAATTTTTTTTTATTTTAAAAGGGAGACATTGGACCTACACCAAATATACAGGGTGATTCACTTCACTTCTATTAAAAGTTCTGGAAAAGTAGGTAAAAAAACTTTTTAAAATTTGACACACGGCCATAACAGGTGATAATCTACATACTAAATATATTTTGGCAAGAGCAGCGTTTCCAGATCTACACGAAACAAATGGCAACATTGTATTTTTAAATAGAATAACCTACATTTTATTGTATATTCGGATCTTTCACAAAATTCTAAGTAATTTTTGTCAACATTTATCTATACACATATCCTACCGCTTTTGAGAAACTTATTAATTACTATGTTTTTTTTGGAACATCACTATGTCAAAAAGGTTTAATATTTACGTGCCTGACTGAGCTGGTACTGGAAATATTTTTTGGGGTTAGACAATGCATGTACAGGGTCTTAGATTATATTTACGTGGCTTCTAAAGCCTTTATTTTTAAAGACAGAAAAAAAATTATATAAAAATTGTAGGATTTTTTCCATATTATCTTATCGCAATAAAAAAATGGAAAAATATAGGAAACTTCAACTTTTTTAAATGGAACACCCTGTATATTATACGCTACAATAAAGGATCGTTTCTTTCTGATTTCAAATATATATACATTGGTGATATTTGGATAAACCATTTTTAAGATATTTAAGCTTAAAATATAAATAAATTGAAAAAAATCATTAGTATTAAGAAAGCTATGAAAACAATAAAATTGATTTAATAAATTTGACGTATTGATATTGCAAAAAGTTGAAATTTATTATTTTAACTATTAAAAGTAGTTTGTATTGCTTTTTTAAGCGAGTTATGGCCAAAATAAAGTTGATCTCTATTTTTTTTTATGAAAAAATGTGAAAATCACCCTCTAATTACCACCCTAATTGAAAATAATCTTGTCACTTTACAATTCACTTTATTTTGTATTGTAATATATAGTTTGACCGGTTTAAAGTGCATATTTTTGAAAAAATTGAGCTAACGTGAAAGAGACATTTTTGTAATTTTTGAAATAAATACCTTTTTCTTCAAAATATATCAAAAACCCTTAAAAAACGTAAGCAAAAACGAAACGAAAATTTTGTAAAGAAAAACCTACAATTTTATATTCTACAAAATTTTACGCATCATTAGGGTTTGGTTATTTTGAAGAAAGGATTTTCAAAATTACAAAAGTCTTTCACTTTAAGCTCATTTTTTTAATATGCCAACCAGTCAACTTCTAAGCATATTACAAATCATAAAAAAGTTAATTGTAATGTGACAAAGATTATTTTCAATTGGGTGGTAATAAGGATGATTTTCACATTTTTCCTCAAAAAATAGAGATCAACTTTATTTTGGCCATAACTCGCTTAATTTTAGCGCTAGAGACTTTTATAAAAAACAAAAATAAAGGTCTTTTCAAGTACTTTACAAAAGGTATAATGAGCTTTTTCCCGAAAAATATATCGTTTTTTGGTTATATTACGTTGAAGCTTTTAATGTTTACATTTGACGAATAAGAACCAACCTTTAACAGGCTATAACTCCGTTTGTATTGGGTTTATGGATATCATAAGCTCACCATTCTTGTTTTTTTATAAGCTACATTTTTGATAAGAATGATATTTTTGATAAAATGCTTACTTTTCAAGTTATTTGCGAAAAACCGTCTGAAAACGTGTTTTTTTTTTGGTTGAAAAATTGACATTTTCAATTGCGAATAACTCGAAAAGTAATGTCTTTCGGAAAAAACTTTATAAAACAAAAGTTGCTTAGAATCAGTCAATCTATCCACTTCCGTACTTATTTTTGATAAAAAAATTCCACCCCCGAAATTTTATAAAACAAAAATTGCGTAGTTTTACAAAGGATATTAATTTTAATTTTATAGCTTTTTTACTAAAATCAATAGTTTTTGGGTTACATTGAAAAAAAAACGATTTTTCGCGAGTTTTTTTAGGTAAAAAAATGCAATTGTTATGACATTTAATTACTGCGTATGTAGTAACACCTTAAAAATCTAAAAAAAAATGTTATCACATACTGGTAGCGATATGTTGTTTTTGACAACAAAAAATAATTGGGGAAAGCTAGAGGAAATATATAGTAATTAAAAACACATTTTAAGTAATTACATGAAAAAATAACAAATTTGTATCATTAAATACGAATTAACTTCAATAATAGGTACAAAGTCTGATAACATCTATATATTTACGAAAATGATAGTTACATCGCATAGTACTCTTTAATAAAAAATATTTAATTGTGCTTGTAATTTAATTTCAGATAGATAACGAATTATTTGTCGTGACAATTCTATTTTTGCTGTGTAATAACTGATTAAAAAAAAAATAATCTCTACGCAACAAGCAAACTCAAAGGAAAAGCGATAAACAGCTAGAGTTAAATAATTTAGTGTTTAAATGTTTGGAAAATTTCGAATACTGCCCGACATAATAAAAACAATACCAAATTTTACTTTTTGATAAATTTAGCACAATTTAATTTTTAAGAGGGGTGCACAGTGCCAAAGATAATACTACTACGAATAGATGGTTCATTTAAATGGCACGTTTTGAATCAGTTCGAAGATATCAATGCTTCCGTAAATGCGAATAAAATTAAGTCGGTAACCCCTGCCCCAGCGAAACAAACCGTGCGACATTGTCAATGTCTGTCGCTTGTATCTTATTCGGAACACGAAGTAGCGAAAGCGGGCGGCTAAACGGATTGTGTTTTTTTTAGTCGCGTTTCATCACGCCAATAGTAAAGGCCTGCCGGCAACACTGTTTAACTTTCGTTCAAGGATAGCGCGAAAATCTCTCGATGGACATCGGCTCGCGTTAGCCAAAGTCCATTAGGGGTATCAAAAATATAGCATTGAATGGTTCATCTTATCCGTAGTAGTATTATCTTTGATAGTACCTAAAAAAACCACAATCTATACAACAGTTTGCTTTTTCCCGGGTTCTATATGAAAAACCTATAAAAAGTAGTCATTTATTTTAGATCGAAAAATGTTGATTTAAATGTCAATTATTCGCAATACTGTCACTGGTCACTGGACTTATTAGCCCGGTGTCTGGATGGAGTTGAGTGTGCAAAATATGAGGACCGCATCTGTAAATTGTTTTGAACTCAGAAAAGCTTGCAGAATATAATTTTGGATGTTGCCAGGACCTTGTTAATCCATTTATTTTTTATACCACACCCCTTTAGATATTAAGTAAATAGACTGGATAAATGCTTTGGAACTATTTTAATGTTTGTTTTAATGACAATACTCAATTGTTTCTTATGATTAAAGATACTTGTAGCTAGTCAATTGTAACAAAAAACAAAAGAATTAAAATAAAAACAAGAACTGTTGATAAAAACTATTTATTACCAAAAAGCAAATGTTATTATAAGTTATCAAAAAAAAAAAAAAATACAAAAATTATTGACATATATCAAAATTTTTTTCACAGTGTTTTACGTTTCCAAAATTTGGTGCAACATTGTTTTCTCGACCATCGATTTCACATTTCTTCATCGATTTTCGAAAAAATACGCGTCTTGGAGCGAGCAATCGAATTTTTTCAAAGAACAAAAATCTTTCAATTTTTTAATTCTCTATCCGACTGCATACTTAGTTTTTCGAAAATCGAAAAACAATAATTAATCGCTGGCTTTGTTTATGACAGCTAAAGAGTAAATAATTTTTATCTTCGATTTTTCTGAAAATTTGGGTTAAGAGGTTTTCGACCCTCCCAATTCGATTCCGCCTATGAAAATTGAAAAATTCTGAAAAAAAATTGACCACATCTTTATGTGCCACTTTGTATACTAAATTGTCACGTACATATACCTAAAACGTCAAGACGTACAGTTGCGGCCATAAAATTTCGGGCAAAATTTGACAATCCGTGTCAAAATCATTGATTTTTCGTAAACCAGGCTTTCACCTGATAATTATATATTTGAAGTACACAGTCACGTTCACAGGCCTTTTAATATCAATTTCTTAGCTAAAACAAAACAAACAAAGACTTGAAGTAAGCGAAATTCCATTAATTTATTCAGAAAACTAAAATCAAATTGAATATCAACTAATAAACTATAAAACAAAAATCAGTATTTTATGATAGCTCCATTCTTTTCGATCACCAAGGCCAATCTTTTAGGAATCGAAGCGAACAATGTTCTAGTGTAGTCAAACTATTCCACGCCTCTTGAATTTGTGCCCATAACTCTTCATTTGCGGGCTGAACATGTGTTGACTGGATTTTTTTAACTATCAGTCCCCATACATTTTCCATCGGGTTGACGTCGGGACTTCGCGATGGCCAGGGAAGGATTCTATCCTGGTTGTTTCTTGACCAGTCGGTGACCCTTCGGGCTGTATGGACCGGACAGTTGTCGTGCTGATAGATAAAATCATTCCCATAGACATTATAGGCCGCTGGCAGCATGATATTTTGGAGTATTTCTTGATAAGAATTGGCGTTAAGTCTGTCCCTGGATATGATGGCACCCGCCCATCCTGCGCCGATACATCCCCAAACATTGACCGAAAGTCTACCACTCTGTTTTATCTTTTGGGTGTATGTCTCTTCAAATCTTGAATTTGGGGTCTATATACTCGCATACTTCCATTAAAACTTGACTGGAAAACTTTTTCATCACTAAATATTACCCTTTCCCAGAAACGTATTTCCCGTGTTAGGTATTCTAGGCAAAATCCAACCCTTTTTTGTTTATTTGCCCATGTTAAAAAGGGTTTTTTGGCGCCTCGACGGCATCGAAGCTCCGAAAATTTGTTGATGCAGCGCCGTGCTGTTCTGTCGGAGCCAGGAAAAATTGTTTCTAGTTTTGCAGAAGAGGCTGTTTTAAAAGGATTTCTTCGAACGGCTTATCAAGTTTTCGTTTTGTTCCTCGGTTGATATGTGTGGACGACCGCTACCTTCCTTTCTCTCGTGCGAATTTCTATCATGAAATTTTTGTTTGATATCATGAACCGAACTCTTTGGCACTCCGACTCTCTCCGCAACAGATTTTTCTGAGTAGCCCTCCTCCAGCAATGTAACAACTTGAACTTTTTTTGCTACTGATATGCGTGGCATGGTTCGAAGAACTTGATATATTTTTTGGACAATGACAGATTTCGAATTAGTGTCAAAAGTAAAGGTAAGCTGGTACCTGAAGGCTGTTTTACAACACGTAAAATCGTTACCCGAAATTTTATGACCGTAACTGTACAATGGAGGTCCTATAAATTTTAAAGCTATCTGCACTCCAAATGATGGTTTCCGAATGACAGCTGTCCAATTTTAACATTTCGACCAAATCGCCAAGAGGCAAAAAGTTATTATGTTATAATTCTACGTACCGAGATGGACTGTTTTTTTCGATATTGTTTCAGATTTTTTTCACTTTCTCCCGTGCAGAGCAGAGTGAGGGGTAGGGAAAGGGGAAGAGGACCAGCACAGCTACCGGCAATATGGGTTTTTCGTTTGGTTGGTGTCTTAGGTAAAAGCATGTGAGAATAGTTACCGGTCCTCACATTTTACATACTCAACTTCCTTTGGCGCCTGCACTTTATCGAACAAACAAAATGTTTTTTTATTAAACCACTTTGTTTGTTTATATAAACACATATATTTTTATTGGCATATAAAAGCTTTAAGTTAAAGAATATTTAACATTAGGACTTTCTGAAGCTTTCGCCATATTTCTCACCGATTTTAAGTTTAATAACATTTTCAATATTGTGAATCTGCCTTTGAATTAAAATTAGCTTGTGCTTTTTAGACGCATTATTAATATTGACCAATTCTTTATTGGGAACAAATTCCCCAATAAGATTTTTTTGTGTATAAATCCATAGCTGATCTAAGTATCGTCCGCATATGTCTGTTAGGGTCCATTTTTAATCATATTTAGGGTATCTGCAGTGGAATAGCAACGGAACCAATATTAGCCCTGCGGCACTCCTGAAATCACAGATCTTAACATCTTACCATTTAGGAACACCCCTGAAATCGACTACTAAGATAGGATAACAAGAGCTTGCCAGCATTCGCGTCAAAACCGTAAAACTTAAGCTTTAGGCACAATACCTCATAGCCATAGCTGATCGTATCAAAAGCCTTTAAAAAATTGATCAATACCAGAGCCGACACCTTACCACTATCCAGATCCCCCAATCGTATTCAAGACTCCCGAAAGTGCAGTAGCTATACCGTTATTTCTTGTGAAGCCAGATTGTGGATCTGGAATAACTTTGTTTCTTTTTATAAATGTGTTTATCTAATGACACATATCCTTTTCCAAAATCTTGGTTCTTCGGAATGGGTTGCAACATAGATGTCTTCCAGGCGTCAGGAAAATAGCTGCGTTCAAGACAGTTATTGACTGTGTAAATGATATAGGAATAAACAAAAGAAGTACATTATACGAGATATGTCATCACTTTCAGAAGAATTGGATTCAATACTCTGAAGGGACTCAAGAACAAAGTCGAAAACTAAATATATCATTACAGAACGGCTTGGAATCCTCATATTGGCGCATCATTTTATCACACTGATCCTCTTTAAAGACAGAAGAAAATGACTCGTTAATTTTATTTACATCAGAGAGAGCAGTCTTATACTCTGCTCCCTCAGTGTCCCCCAAGTTTCCTTGCGTCCTCCTAACCAAGCACACCGCTAATAAACGCCGTTTTACGTCTATGGACTAATACCGAACCCAATCCTCAAGAGACTTGGACATTTTAGCTGATACGTGATCAAACCTACAGAGACCAAAACAAAACGGCAGCAACAGCTTTGAACTTTTTGAAATCGTTCTTGATTTCTTAGATCCAGGAATGGGCCATAGACAAAATCGCAATAAATAAAAAAGGACAACACCAGAGCCTTCACCAAAAGTATTCTAAATTTTTTGGACAACAACACACGATTCTGTATAACAATTTTAGGTTCATAAACGACTTCTGCAGCAAACCTCTAACGTAAGTGTTAAATGTTAACTTAGAATCCAAATACAATCCCAAGGATCTTACAGAATTATTCACAGGCAAAAGGCTGCCATTAATCTTTACTTGCATGGGCTCATCAACTTTGCATGGAAATTTTATGTTCCACACAGCTAATATACAAAATAATTGCAAAGGGCATAGATGTTGTATCCTCATCAAAAAGTTTTCCCTTAAGGGAGTTTACTCGCGACAGTCGTAGACAAAAGTATCGGCTTATAGTAAGTAAAGCTCGGCCCGTCCACAAGTCAAATCAATATCTTTTATCTTCGTCTCTTTCAGGCCATCCGAGCCAAACTCGCCCATCTCTCTCTAACAAAAATTGATTGTTGAACGGGCAGGGATTTCCTTGACTAGTACCATTACGGATTATTATATTTTTCCTCTTTTAGTTTAATTCGTTATGCGGTATTTTAAATGGACCACAAATTTAGCGCTGTTTCAAATAAGATCTAATACGCTTTACCAAAAGTAAGAGGTTCTCCCAAAACAGCAACCAACCACCTCCTTTTCCCAGATTATGAACTCATTTCATCTTTTTGACCCCATGGCGGCGTTTGTGCTTACGTTCGCAACAACCCTGCTTGTGCTAGGGTTTCTAACCTCGAATCGGGTAGGCCTAATATTCCTTGGCTTAAACTTACTTTCAGATTTTCTACCAAATTCATCTGCTGTATATAGCGGTCCCCGTCTGACAATTCCCACAACGAGTTCTTTGATTTGCTTTCAATAAAGATCGACAATATTATTTCCCAGTTTCCATTGGCCGAAGTAATCGTCCTCGGGAATTTTAATGTTCATAATAAGGATTGGCTAGGCTCTACAAAAACTGATACGCAAGGCAGAGCAGCAGAAAATTTCGCAATCAGCAACTCGCTCACCAATCTAATTATGAAACCTACCTACTTTCCTAGGGTTCCCACCCATAATTCTAACCCCCTAGATCTCTTTCTTACTTCCACCCCCGAACTCTATGAAGCATCAGTAACTGCTTTATGATTCCACAGCTGATCTTTCCTTAGTCTCACACAACTGGAACAAGTCCCTTTAGTTTCTTGGTAAATCCCAGATCGTTGCTCTTGACATATCCAAAGCTTTTGATCAGGTCTGGCATGATGGGCTTCTCAACAAACTTCCTTCTTACGGTCTTCCACCTAAGCTTTGTCTCCCACATGCTATTCCAGTTTATATAGCCAGTTTCCTTTCTAATCGACGTATATCAGTTAATGTAGATGGTCATTCCTCCAGCTTCTACCAAATTAATGCTGGGGTGCCTCAGGGCTCAGTGCTGGCCCCCACGCTGTTTCTTCTACACATTAACGATCTTCTCTCTTCCACAATCAATCCCATTCATAGTTTTGCTGACGAGAGCACCCTTCACTCTAGTATTCAATTTCTTAAGCCACCATGTAATTCTGATTTGGAAAGCAAGCGCCGGTCAATGCAGATATCTCTTTCACAAGACCTCAAACCTATCTTGGATTGGGGCGCCAAAAATCTTGTTCAGTTTAATGCCTCGAAAATACAGTCATGTTCGCTGTCGCGTAAAAAGTCTGCCAATGCTCATCCTTTACATATGAGCAGCCAAGTTCTGCAGAACAAAGAGTCTTTTAATCTGGTCGGCGTTACTTTTGAGAATAACCTCGACTGGCACAAGCACATTACATCCATAGCCTCACTCTGTATGTATCCCAAATCAGACCCTCTTTAGAATATTGTTCTCATGTCTGGGGATTGGCGTTCCCTACAACACTTAGCATTCTGGACTTCATTCAAAGAAGAGCCGTTCGTTTTATTAATGATCCAACGCTCACAGACGGGCTTCCTCTTCTTGCCCACCTTCGAGCTGTACGGGATCTGTCGCTCTTCTATAGGTATTTTTACGGCTTCTGCTCAGAGGAATTGGCCAGTATAATTCTTTCTCTGGCAGCTCCCAACAGAGCAACACCTAGTGCAACTTTTATGCATCCTTTTACGGTTCAGTTAGAGAGGCCCCGAACTTCCCGCTTTCTTCGTTCCTTCATCCCTAGAGTGTCAAGACTATGCTGCCCGCAGAAGTTTTTCCTTCTTCTCCCAATCTCCAAATATTTATGTCCCGTTTGAACAAAATCCCTCTCACCACACTTAAGACACCCACGGTACGTTAGTACTTAGGCATCAGCCTTCGTGGACTGTCCAAAGATGTAAAAAAATGTTAATTATGCACATTTGATTGTTAATATCGTTTCACAGACGATAAAAAATTTTTATATAAAGGAAACTTTTATTAATCCTATATAATTATGCACAATTTGATTGTTAATATCTCGTTTTACAGACGATAAAAAAATCCTTTTTTTATTTAAGTAAAACAAACTTTTATTAATCCTATAATTTAATTTCATACTGTAAAATAGACATGACTCAAATTATTTTTAATGCATTTTTTTTGACGGATAGTGTATAATTTTAAAACCAGAGATATCAAAGGTTTTATCATAGTATTAAAAATAATGATTTTTAATAAATTTGTGAATCGAGATTATACAAATATAAATGAATCGTACATTTGCGAGATAACTTTATCTTAGGTACTCGTAATGATAAAGACCATAAAATTAGTTAAAACAGACCTATTATCAGTTGACCTTTAAGTACTAAAACATATAAACATTACCTTTATAGCTACATAATAACAATAAATATGGAAAATAAAGTGGAAAGATTTAAGACAAACGACAAACTTATAAATGTGGAAAACCTGAAGGAAATTATTGAAAACATCTCCATTTGTCAAGCCCGAGATATCACTTCAGAAACAGCTGTAAAAGAAAAACGTGAGTTTAATATTCCCAAATTAGTTCAGCAAGTCGCATCTTTAGATCTGTTTAATGATTTGGACAAGGCTACTATTGACCAGGAGTGTAAATTACTTGAAGAGTCAGTTAAAACTATAATGGAGGTCGACATTTTGGTTAGAGATCAAGGTATAAGGAAATGGTGCCTCTATCTTACGAGATCCTTAGCTTAATCTTTACGTCTACTGATGAAAAATTTCGTCAGCAATGTTTTTACGAACTCACAGAATTTTATTACACACAGCTTAAAAGAATCTGAAAGAAGCAGGAAGCAAAAAAGATTTCACAAGAGAAAATTTTGATCAACAAGTTAAGGTACTCTTGCCATTAATAAAATTAGAGGTACTTAGTCAACTTATGGAAAATGCAGACCCAAAGAATCAAAGTTTGTTGGAAGAACTAGCATCCAATCTGGTTTTGTATTACAAGTATCCACGACTCAATAAAGAAGATATTTATGTAACTGTTAGCAATGCGGTCGGATCCAAAAACTACGATCTTCTTTGTTACAAGATGGAACCTCTGGATCAACGCAATGGGCACCTGGGTGACTACTTCAAATTAGAGGTTAGTTTACAATTTAGAGGGTGCAAAAGAATTCTTAGTTTATTTGCCAAATTTTTGACTCCAAAAATGGAGGAGATGAAAAATTGGTAAGGTCTGGACCATCTTTAAAGGAAGAATTTTTCTATATGACGTACTTACCTTTACTTGAAAGAGAAGGTCTAAAATCTCTTCTAGATTTTTCACCTAGATATTACTTTTCTAGATTAAATGACGTATTAGTCCTCGATGATTTTACTGCTAGGGGCTACGTCTCATTTACACCGAATAAAAAACTTGAATTTGATAATTTAAAACTTGTAGTACAGAAAATGGCACAGTTCCATGCATGTACGATGATTCTGGAGGAAATTCTAAGTAAAAAACAAGGCAAAAAAGTGTCTGTAAATGATATTTACGGTGAATACCTTAAAGAGGTACTTTTTATCCCCGATGATGACAGCATCCTCAAAAACAGTTTGGATAGTTGTTTAAGAATCATAAATTATTTAGCCTCAAAATTTCCCGAACTCACCAAAAAATTTACTGCAGATGAACTTAAGGAAAAAATACTTCAAAAATGGACATTACTTTTTAAACAAGTAAGGAAGTCTGACAAGTTTCTAAATACTATATGTCACGGTGATTTGTACGGGGAAATTTAATGTTTAAGTATAATAAAGAAGGGACTTGCATAGATGCTACTTTAGTTGATTTTCAAATTTTAAGATACTGCCCACCCACGCATGACCTATTGTTTTTTATAACGCAAAATACATTTAAGGAAATTAGAGATAAGCATGAGAAAGAATTAATTGATTATTATTACTCAGAACTTTCAAAACATTTTAAAAATTTTGGTCTGGATATATCTAAGAAATATCCCAAACAAGATTTTGAAGATAGTTTAAAATACATGAAATCCCAAGCGGTTTTACATGCCTTGTATTTTTCTCCCATCCAGTCAATGGATCCAAAAGTAAGGGAAAAACTTTTTGAAAGTAAGGAGACATTTGAAGATCCAACAATCGTAATAGGGGAGGCGTTGGAAGATGAGAGTTACAAGAGCATTATAAGCGGACTAATTGCGGATCTTGTAGAAGTGTGTGAAAATTGATCAATTTAAACATATTTTACTTGTAGATTTAAGATAAATTTATTGTTATTAAAGATAATGTGAGATTTATAAAAAAGACGTAAATACTAACGAAATAAAAATATTATTGTCTGTTAAATTATCATAGTAATTTTATTTGCTAATTAAAGTAAGCAGTTAATCTCGTCCTTCAAAATGTACGCATCATGTGGAATATTTTTTTATGATTAAACTTAAATAAAATTTAACTTTTGCTTTAAGTTGATTTGATAAAAACTCATATAGACTCGCACTTGTTATTCATCAGAATCAACATGTTTTTCAAAAATATTTTAAAAATTACATTCTTTGGGGAAATTAAAAAATATTAGAATTTTTTTCAAATAAAATTTATAACGTATTCTTTAGTTAACCACTTACTGCGTAATAATATTTTTATAGGAACCTTTGCCTTCGTTGCTATTTTTTTAAATATCAAAACTGGGACTAAAAAATTTTGGTATAAATTTTAAAAATATTTTAAAAATTACATTCTTTGGGGAAATTAAAAAATATTAGAATTTTTTTCAAATAAAATTTATAACGTATTCTTTAGTTAACCACTTACTGCGTAATAATATTTTTATAGGAACCTTTGCCTTCGTTGCTATTTTTTAAATATCAAAACTGGGACTAAAAAATTTTGGTATAAATTTTAAAAATATTTTAAAAATTACATTCTTTGGGGAAATTAAAAAATATTAGAATTTTTTTCGAATAAAATTTTTAACGTATTCTTTAGTTAACCACTTACTGCGTAATAATATTTTTATAGGAACCTTTGCCTTCGTTGTTATTTTTTTAAATATCAAAACTGGGAATAAAAAATTTTGGGATAAATTTTAAATATATTTTAAAAATTACATTCTTTGGGGAAATTAAAAAATATTAGAATTTTTTTCGAATAAAATTTTATAACGTATTCTTTAGTTAACCACTTACTGCGTAATAATATTTTTATAGAAACCTTTGCCTTCGTTGCTTTGTTTTTTAAATATCAAAACTGGGACTAAAAAATTTTGGTATAAATTTTAAAAATATTTTAAAAATTACATTCTTTGGGGAAATTAAAAAATATTAGAATTTTTTCAAATAAAATTTATAACGTATTCTTTAGTTAACCACTTACTGCGTAATAATATTTTTTATGGGAACCTTTGCCTTCGTTGTATTTTTTTAAATATCAAAACTGGGACTAAAAATTTTGGATAAATTTTAAAAATATTTTAAAAAATTACATTCTTTGGGAAATTAAAAAATATTAAGAATTTTTTCGAATAAAATTTTTAACGTATTCTATTTAGTTAACCACTTACTGCGTAATAATATTTTATAGGAACCTTTGCACTTCGTTGTTATTTTTAAATATCAAAACTGGGAATAAAAAATTTTGGGATAAATTTTAAATATATTTTAAAAATTAAATTCTTTGGGGAAATTAAAAAATATTAGAATTTTTTTCGAATAAAATTTTTAACGTATTCTTTAGTTAACCACTTACTGCGTAATAATATTTTTATAGAAACCTTTGCCTTCGTTGCTTTTTTTTTAATATCAAAACTGGGACTAAAAAATTTTGGGATAAATTTTAAAAATATTTTAAAAATTACATTCTTTGGGGCAGTTAAAAAATATTAGAATTTTTTTCGAATAAAATTTTTAACGTATTCTTTAGTTAACCACTTACTGCGTATTAATATTTTTATAGAAACCTTTGCCTTCGTTGCTTTTTTTTTAAATATTAAAACTGGGACTAAAAAATTTTGAGATAAATTTTAAAAATATTTTAAAAATTACATTCTTTGGGGAAATTAAAAAATACAAGAACTTTTTTCGAATAAAAGTTTTAACGTATTTTTTAGTTAACCACTTACTGCGTAATAATATTTTTATAGAAACCTTTGCCTTCGTTGCTTTGTTTTTTAAATATCAAAACTGGAAATAAAAAATTTTGGGATAAATTTTAAAAATATTTCAAAAATTACATTCTTTGGGGAAATTAAAAAATATTAGATTTTTTTTTGAATAAAATTTTTAACGTGTTGTTTAATTAACCACTTACTGCGTAATAATATTTTTATAGAAACCTTTGCCTTCGTTGCTTTTTTTTAATATATCAAAACTGGGACTAAAAATTTTGGGATAAATTACGCAAAGTTGTAAAAACCTTTTCATAAAAAAACACCTATGTTATATTACTTTAAGTAACAAACGGAATTTCAGAATGTTGCCCATAAAAATTGAAGAATTCACAGTTAGGTGGTAGTAATTACTGAAAAAAGCTAATAGAATTGTAATGCATTGCGTATGTTTTAGGTTTTCATAGCAGTTACTGCCACCTAACTATGATTTCAGATTCCTGAACACTCAGCAGAAGGTTTTGCATGAAGTTGTCTTGCAAGCCACTCTTGCATTGACAATAATATTAATGGTGTTTATTTGTACAGGGTCTTTGATTATATTTACGTGGCTTCTGAGGCCTTTATTTTTGAAGACAGAAAAAAATATTTTATATAAAAATTGTAGGATCTTTTCCATATTATCTTTTGAAATTATCAGTAAAAAAATATCGCAATAAAAAAATGGAAAATAGGTATAGGCAACTTCAACTTTTTTAAATTAAACACCCTGTATATTATGCGCTACAACGAAAGATCTTTTTTTTCTGATTTCAAATATATATACATTGATGATATTTGGATGAACCATTTTTAAGATATTTTAGGTTAAATTATTAATAAATTACAAAAAAGTTTCATATTAGTAACAAGAAAGCCATGGAAACAATAAAATTGTTATGTTGCTGAATTTGGTGAGGGTTTTTTCTGGACCAATAATGTTTATTTTTGTGATAAAACATTTCTGCTTAAGTAAAGGAAGACTTGTCGGTGAATATATGCTATTTCCAATGCATACTTAGGTCGGTCCTGCATGTTTTGTTCAGGAAGATTCTGAACGGACATAAATTTATAAGGATAAAATTTGTAAAATTTTAAGCTTAAATAAATTTTATAATATGTTTTATTAAGTTCAAATGCCGCATTCGAGATTGATATTTCAGGATTTTCTAAAATTATTAAAAGTAGTCAAAGATTTTAGCACAAAGCCCCAGCCGCGAAATACAATATTTGATTCATTCTGAAGTGCTGTAACTCTTATAGTGATGAGCAAAGCAAGACCAAGACCAAGACCGGGCTAGTCTTGGTCTTGGTCTTGGTCTTGCAAGCCAAAGGAAGGTCTTGGTCTTGGTCTTGCACCACCCGGTCTTGGTCTTGCTCGGTCTTGCTTTTTTTGATAGTAATAATTTAAACTAATTAATATTGAATAAAATATTTTTTTTAATACTTAAAAATAAATAAAGATGGAAGCTATATTTTCTGCACTAAAATTATAAAATATGCCAATTTTAACCTTACACATACGTTTGAATTATTTAATTAAAAAGCATATTTTAAAGGTAGGGGTTTATTTATTTATGCTCCATTTTTAGTTAAATTAAGACACAACCTGTTTTTATACATTTAGTGGCACATAGAAACATTTTAGTGATAAGAATTATTTAAATTTTCTTTGAAGAGGCCTATAAAATTAAAAGAAATACAAAACTATTTTTGTAAAAATGATACTAATATGTATTCAAAAAAAAAAGTTATTCAGAAATTTTTTCAGTTCATATGAACTTTTTATCTTTAAATTAGTCAAACATTTGCCGTACAAAGTTTATACAAATACTTTATAAACATTCTGCATATACAAGTTGGCTCAATACTGTGACAAAGCTCGATATCTCCAAAACCCGTTCATTATGGTAAAAAACTGAATATGAAAAAATTATAGAAAAAAACGGCGTAAATGTAATTTTTTTTTCTATCTCAAAATTTTCCAAAGAATCCACCGCCACTCCAGAAAACTCCCTTATTTTTAGCTTTTAACCTAAAATATAAAATATATGACAAAAAATCAATTTAAAAAAATAACCGCCCTGTATATTATGCTGTAAAACTGTCATATAGAAACAATGCCAACGCAGATGGTTTTTAAATATAATTTTTGGTTTTGATTAAAATGACGTCATTATTATTCTTTTAGCATTGTTTTGCCTTTTACGTCAATACCAAAAATGATATTTAAAATCCATTTGTATAAAAATTATTTCTATATGACATGAAAAATATATTTTTTATCAATTCCTCTCTATTACATTTATATCTTAGTTTTAAGAAGCAATCTAATGGTGCCACTTGTTACAGTGTGGAGTAAAAATAATGTTTTTCTTGATTTTGAAAATGTTTGATCCACACTGTACGGTGCATCACTAGATAGCTAATTAAAAAAAAACATCAGGAAATGAAAGGTATTTTTAGCTTCTATAACTTTTGTACACTAGCTTTTCTCTGTCGTGAGCGATTTCGGGATATCGTGCTTTGTCGGACCATTGAGTCACAATCCTATTATTATTTTTAAAACATTATTTTTAAATTAAATTTACTCATAATCGTTGTCAAAGAATTGTATAAAATAACAAAGTGATCCATTTAATTATTATTTTATTAAAGAAACCTGTTACTCATTAAATAATCGCCTTTTTTGGCAGTTCTCGCCACATTCTTTGTCATTTCTGTATGAAAACCTCTGTATATAAAAACTGAATATTATAATATTTTTAAAAAAGTTTCAGAAGTGCAAGAGTCTTGCAGGTCGGTCTTGGTGTTGCGTAGTCTTGCACTCCTTGGTCTTGGTCTTGCATACCCCGGTCTTGGTCTTGGTCTTGCAAGCGAAAAAGCGGTCTTGGTCTTGGTCTCGGTCTTGGTCTTGCTGCAAGACCAAGACCAAGACCGCAAGACCAAGACCGGTCTGGCTCATCACTAAACTCTTAGACAAATTAGTTCTTGGTAAATATTCTTCAAATTTAAATTTGTTATTCCTGAAACCACGCTTAAATGAAACCTTTCTTTGAACTGTATTTGAAAACTTGTGATGCTAGATCTTCATAAGGTTTTTAAATATGATTTTTGAGATAACCTCAAAGACTTAAATTAATTTAATTTCAATATGTCGTGATTTTTAAATAAATATTGAGCCTCGGAGAAAAGTTACTTTTATTTTTATAGTTGCTAGATAATTTAAGCTGTGAGTCACAGTATATACAGTGCGTTTTTTTAAGACGGGCCATAGGATTTTACATGGTAAATCTTCCATTCCGTGTTAGGTCCACTTCCACTTCTACTTTATAGCTTGAAACAGATATAACTTTAAGGTTTAACAAATTTTATTAACATTTTTAAAAAAAACTCTCCAAATATTAAAAAAATTATTTATTTTCCAATAAAATATATCTTTAGTTTCCATGTACCTATATCAAAAATTTTGTCAATGGCACATATCAGGAAATGTCATTTATATTTCTACGGAAAAAAAAAACCATAAATCGTGTTTTATTACAAAAAAACTTCTGTAAAATGCTATGCTACAACAATCAGTTGAAACCGCAAATAATCCTGAACATTTTTTTTAATCAGAAAGCTAAATGGTCGGAAAAAAAAGACCGCAACAAGAAAAAGGGGAAAAGCAATTTTTTTTTATAGAAATATGTAACAACGAGAATAAAAACATAATACTAAATACATAAGGTGTTTTATTTAAATTGTTGTTCAAAGTGACCACCATTTACGCCAAACATTTTCCAAGAAAATCGTAAAAATGTCTTTTACATTGCATAACTGCCGTGGTTTGATACCGCGTGAAGCCTCGATAATTCTATATTTTATTCCTCGATGTGTTCGGGTTCTCTCATAATATCAAAGATTTTTTGGGGCCCCAAAAACCCCCAAAAAATAATCTAACGGCGACATATTCGGACTTCCCCGGGGCCTTTTTAAAGGGGCCCAAAACGTCCAATACGGCTACCGGGGAAAAGTATTATTTAAATATTCCGTGACTACAGCTGCACTATGAGCGGGCGCTCCATCTCTGAAATATTATTTCGTGATTTTAAAGTCACCCCCCCCAGGACCCACTACTGTTTCTAAAATTTCAAAAAAATTTTTTTCAGTTTTTTAGTGTACCTTCTATGAAATGCGGTCCAATAATTCTTTTCCTAAAATTCCTCCCCAAAAATTAACCCTCCCCGCCATTGAGTATGCGCCGGTGAATTATGAAAAGGGTTTTGCAACATTCTTTTGTGTTTTGTTTGTTTACGGCCCCCTTGGGGGAAAAAAAATTTTTTTCCGTAAAAAGAATAAAATTCGAAATATTTGGATTAAAAATTGATTCTATTCATCCAGTACTCACAGAATTCCATTCGGGGAAAAAAAATTTTGGGGTAACAGCTTTTTTTAAAATTCATTACTTTATAAGATTTTTTAAATTTTTTCCCGCTTTAAAACCTTAAAGCAGCTACTCCCTTTAAAAACCTTTTTAAATATCCTCAGGCTGACTTAGATTTGTCTATGGATTTTCCTCGACCCCAAAGAACAGCTCCATTTTAAAATCTTCGGTTACTACATTGGCGTTTCTTTTGCATGGTACGAGTCTTCGATACAACCAGTATTTGTAAACCTTTGATGTAATCGCTGTACGGTACTCTTACTAGAAACAGGACGATCTGGATAAGCTGCAGCAAAGTTATTCACAACTTCTCGACTCGACTTTCCCCTTATGTAATTTGAAACCATTTCTACTCGTTCCTGGATAGTGTAAAAAGGCATTATTTATAAAAATGTAACAAATAGTTTGTCAGACTTTCGGCGAGTGATGATCGCGTTGTTAAATTTAGCAATGGACTTAGCGATTGTTAAAAGTTAACAACGGTTTAGAATGTTTAACGAAATGTTAGATTTTGACAGGTTGCCTACTAAAATCATTGAATAACACTGACAACAACGTTTTGATAAACATTCTAAACCGTTGTTAACTTTTAACAATTGCTAAGTCCATTGCTAAATTTAACAACGCGATCATCACTCGGCCGCGAGACTAGTAGTTTTTCTTAAATAAAACGCTGGCTGACATTTCCTGATATGTGACTGACAAAATTTTTGATATACAAGGAGTGTAAAAACTATATTTTATTGGAAAATAAATTATTTTTTTAATACTTTGTGAAGTTATTTTGGTACAAATGTTAATGTAAAATATTCTTAAACCTTAAAGTTATACCTGTTTCAATTCTTAGCTATAAAGTAGTAGTGGAAGTGGACTTAACATGGAGTGGAAGATTTACCATGTAAAATCCTATGGCCCGTCTTAAAAAAACGCACTGTATACAGTGTGTCCCAAATTGGGCCTACATGTATTGGTAACTCGGGAACCATTAGAACTAAAGTGTTTGTTAAATTAGAAAAGTTTTAGACAATTTAATTGCCAAATTAAATCTGCTTTTTATCTTTTATGGTAAGATACGAAAAAAAGTCATTCTTGATAAAAAAATTCTGCTTGTCAAAAAAATATGATACAATGATAAAATGAATTGTTATTATACAGGGCGTCTCAAAAATGCAAAAACATAAAATCAAACAAGAGCAAACAGTCGTTTCTTGACCAGTTAACGTGAAATAATAAATACAAAACTTGCTCCAAATATATTTCTAATACTGATTCCGCACTTACTAAAGAAAATTTGAATTTACGAAAAATTAAAAAAATCAACATTTTTGCAAGTGCGCATTTGAAATTGATATTTCTTTTACATTTGTAATTTTTTTTATTGTGTACCCATTTATTTTTATTAATGTTTAGTAATGTAAAGGAAATATTCAAGTTTAATTAGTAAAGTAGTGCGTAGTTGCAAAAATGTTGATTTTTTTTTAATTTTTAACAAATTTAAATTTTCTTCAAAGAAAATTCGGAATCAGGTTTAAAGTAAATTTTGGAGCAAGTTTTTCATTTATTTTTTACGGTAAAACGCTCAAAAAATGACTGTTTGCTCTTGTTTGATTTTATGTTTTTTCATTTTTGATTATGATTACAATCCATTTTCTCATTGTAGTTCATATTTTTTTTGACAAGCCAAAATTTTTTATCAAAAATGACTTTTTTTCGTATCTTTCAATTTTTGGTCCATTTGTCCTCTTGTTAACCGCATCTGCGGGGCATATTATATATATATATATATATATATATATATATATATATATATATATATATATATATATATATATATATATATATATATATATATATATATATATATATATATAAGTTTATGCTTTTCCAAAATTTTCTATTTTTTGGGATAAGGTAGTGAATATATAAAAAAGTTGCTTACTGAGCAATTTTATATAATTTTTTGTCAATTACGTTTCGGCCTGGAAGGGCCTTCATAGGTATATATGTTTTTTTTTTTTACAATAACAACTAAATCAATCTACAATACAAAAAATTTTTTTTTGATTGAAATTTTACCTATATAATATATTAATATAATATATTAATGTTTCTTAATAAATGCTGCTAACTTCTAAAACTTGCCGATATCTACATTTTTCTTGATCTTTAAAACACTTTTCAGCATGGAGTATTTCGACCATAAAGTATTTGGACTAAATTCCTTGCTTAATTTGAGAAAATAGGCTAAAAGTACCTCCTCTTTCAAAGTTATCACGCCTTTTTCTTCACACCATGTTTCAAATGAATTATACTGTTTCTTGTACTTTTCTTTTGATTTTGCCGACAGGGGCTCTAAGTTGGCCAAACTTGCGGCTTTTAAAACATCGTCTGGCAATTCTTCCTCCATTCTCTCCTCCTTCAACTTTTTACCGAGTTTTCTGATGCTTCCGTGACATTAAAAAATGTTTGTACTTGGTTGCTGCAGCAACAAGAAAAATTCTTTGATTTTTTATTGTTTAGCATGGTGTCTATGAAATACATGGTGCATGTAGAATCCTTTTTTTTAAATATTATTTCATCCAGAAGTTATTAATACATTAAAAAATCGACCATAAATGCGGCAAATATGCAGTACGAAAATGCGTGCGCAAAGAGTTTCCGTGCGCAAAGTTAAACTTTGCGCACTTATTTGCGTGCGCAAAGTAAGTAGAAAAGCACGCAAGTGAAAAAATTATTTTGTCAGCATATATTCTTAGAAAGAAAGCGGTATGTAATAGAATTTATCGATACCGCCTTTTTTTTAGTTATGCATTGGAAAAAATTGCCGTATATTAGTTACAGATACTTTGACTTTTATCAATTTTGTCCGTGGGATTTTAAACGGATTCAATTTCTAAAATTAACCAACGCAACGTAGGTTGCAGAAAATATAAATAACGAAAAGTGTCCTAACAGATTAAAGAAAAACATTTTCAGTTTTAAAATAAGTTTATAATTAAAACTAAAACAATTTTCTCTGAACTTTCAAAACATTTTGAAAATTTTGGATTTGATATATCTGAGAAATATCCCAAACAAGATTTTGAAGAACGTCTAAAATACATGAGATCCCAAGCGGTCATACAGGCCTTCTATTATTCTCCAATCACGTCAATGGATCCAAAAATAAGGGAAAATCTTTTGCAAAACACCAAGGAATATTATCAAGATCAAACAATCATGTTTGAGGCGGCTTTAGAAGATGAGAGTTACAAGAGCATTATGAGAGGACTGATTGCGGATCTTGTAGAAGTGTGTGAAAATTGAGCTAGTTTGAAATATTTTAGTTATAGATTTAAGGTAAATATACAGGGCGGTCCAAAAAGTTTGCAAAAAATGGAATTTTTTATTAAGTTTTAAAAAAAAGTTTTTCGGTAACCATTTGTTAAATTTTTGATACAGATGCCACATTGAAAAATATTTAAAAAAGTTTCTATAGATATGGGTTTGAAAATTCGTAGGTTCTAAGATATAAGTGGTTAAACTTAAAAAAAAAAGAATTGAATTTGTGAAATTATTTTAAATACCCTATAGCCGAGTTTCTTGACATTTGTCAGTGTTATTTCTAATATTAAGGCCCTAATTTAGGTTTAACTAAATCAAAATTATTTAGTACAGTGGCGTCTCAGGAGACACCTATGTCAATTTCAAAAACACCTATTAGTACTTATTACAAAAATAAGTATTATAGTTTTTAGTTAAAACTAAAAATTATAAAATAAAAAGTTAATTAAAAAAAAAATGTCTTTAAAAAAAATTAACATAAAATTATGAAATATTATTATTTATATATAACCTAAATTAACCAACAAAACCGAAATCAAAAGTAGTTACGAAACAAATTAAACGCCAAAAATTTTCTTAGCAAATCCATCGAATATAAAACTTAAGTAAAAAAAAGATCGCTGTACTAGCACCAATTAAAAAAAAAGTTGCCCCCTAATTTATATATATATATATATATATATATATATATATATATATATATATATATATATATATATATTTAAAATAATAAAATTATTTAATATAAATTTTATTATATATTATAAATATTTAAAAGGGTGTCCCCAGAATATGTGGGCAATCTCTCGGAATCTAATAAAAAACCTAAAAATACTATGATAAGTTTCCATCAACTTTTTTTCAACGGGCCTTCCCTACGGAGATACAGGTACATAACGGACGACCCTAAAAATCGCTTTTTTTTTATAAGTTTTAAAATAATAGGCGTTATTTAATATTTTTTTAATATGATGGTTACTAGATAAGTCTTCTTAAAATGAACTTAATAAATCATATTTGGCTTATTTAGTTTGCCAGGGACGGACTAGCTCTGATACAATAATAGCAATTTTTTTAACACCCTGTATGATAAAAGCTCAACAATATTATTCTTGAATAGCTTTAACCTTAAACTAAAAAAAAGGTATTTTTAAATATCATCGATAAAATCAACTGTTTACGAAAAATAAAATATCATGTTTGGTAATTATTTTACATTATACGGGGTATTTTCAAATTGTACGTCAATATTTAAGAAGGCAATTTTTGGGTCCATTTTAAGAAGAAAACTTCATATGAACGTATGTCCTAAACGTGTTAACTTTTGAGATACAGGGTGGTAAATTTTTTAAAAATAAATCATTTATTATTAATATCTGTAATACCTCTAGATATTTTAATGAAATTTGGCATAAATGTACTATGCATCAAGAAGCACTTTTTAGTGTACTACATATACATGTAGGTGAAAAGTTGTTCGGAATTAAAAACTATGTTTAAATATGCAATTACATCCTTCTAATTGAAAAAAAAAATACAAATTTTGCTGGCATTTCTACTCAATTTTTACCAAATTTCGCTAAATAAAACTGATGTTTTGAATACCAATGTCAAATATTGCTTGTCAGAGCATCCCAAAATATGTATATGTTAAATAATTACTCTCTGACATTTCTTGGCAGAGCATCCTAGATTAGCTGTACAATAATTACAGTTAAATTTTCGTTGATCGTCTTTTTGAGAAATAAAAAAGATATTTTAAATTAATGCAACTGCATATTTAAACGTGATTTTTAATTCCGCTCAACTTTTCTTAATTAACAATTTTTGATATTGTTATATATAAAGGTAATTTACTCCACTGCTACTACAAAAATTACGACTAAAATTCGTATTTTTTGACTTACCTTGTATGGGATTAAAAAAAACTAGGATTTAATGATTGTATTTTAGTTTTTAGAGCATGCATGCATTATCTTAGTCCGTATTGCCATTCCTATGTAGTTGTTTTTAATCTAAACATCATATTAAATATTGTTTACGTGTAGACTTAATTTAATCTATTCTATATTATAAGTGGTTGTGATATCTGATATCGTTTTTTTTTTGTAAAATAATTGATAATATTAACAAAAGTAGCCCATTAATTTTAATGTTAACAATAATTACAGTGAAATTTTCGTTGATCGTCTTTTTGAGAAATAAAAAAGATATTTTAAATTAATGCAACTGCATATTTAAACGTGATTTTTAATTCCGCTCAACTTTTCTTAATTAACAATTTTTGATATTGTTAAATATAAAGGTAATTTAGTCCACTGCTACTACAAAAATTACGACTAAAATTCGTATTTTTTGACTTACCTTGTATAGGATTAAAAAAAACTAAAATTTAATGATTGTATTTTAGTTTTTAGAGAATGCATGCATTATCTTAGTCCGTATTGCCATTCCTATGTAGTTGTTTTTAATCTAAACATCATATTAAATATTGTTTACGTGTAGACTTAATTTAAACTATTTAATATTATAAGTGGTTGTGATATCTGATATCGTATTTTCTTTGGTAAAATAATTGATAATATTAACAAAAGTAGCCCATTATTGTTAATGTTAATATCTGTTTGCACTCATCTAATCTTATTTAAAATGTTAATAGTTTAATAAATGTATTGGTAAATACAAATTTTAAAGATTAAATTTAATCTATTTTAAAATTATTAGGTAAATATAAAGAGTGCGACAAATTCAAGGCTTGGTATAGAAATTTTGTCAAGTGACTTTTTTATTCTACTTATTACTTTTTTTAGGTAAATACTTATATATTGAGCTTTAAATTTAAAGAATTTTCTTCGACTTTGTATGTCTTACAGTTTCCAATAAAACCATACTCAGTCTTGAGTTATAGCACCCTATATATTATGTGCACGCTCTAAATTATATTTTTGAATGATGTATTTTAATAAAACACATAAAGTGGGGTGCAATTTACTATATTTTCATAATAACTCTACTTTTGTAAATGCCTACCAATAAAATAATTGTAACATTTTATTTCAAGAACTATACTCTTTTTTACTATAAGTGAATTATTTTGGTATAGTCTGTCTCAAAGTATGCCGTGCTAGCTCTTGCCTTCATTTATGGAATATACCTGCCGACAGCAATAAAACTGCGGATCGGTAGGTATTAAAGGACAGAACAAAAGTTTTAATAAATTTATAACTGCATTATCTATACATAATTACATTTTTAATCTAAATATCTAAATCTAATTTTGTTTTACTATCAGAGTCATCATTGAGATTAATTACAATAGGATTTATGTTCTTTTGAACAGAAATGTAAGAGTCTTCAATTTTTATAATGTGCTGTAGTGAATTTTTCCAGCTTCACATACATATTGTTTTTTAATTGCATATGAATTTAGGACTTCCAAAAGATGCGTTTTTTTTACTGAATTCAAAATAAATATCATTTTCTAACAAATATTTCTGGATTTCAGTTTTTGAACTTGATGAAGCTGGTGCTTTGTGTAGCATACGTTAGTGGTAGCTTGCGTTATCCATGATATAATATAATAATGATATAATATAATAATAATAATAACACTGTTGTTTGGAATATTTTTTAAAAGATAATTTTGAAACCAGTTTTCAAAAAGTTATGCACTTGTATCCTCATGATAATCCAAGCTAGAATCCTTAATATTCTTTGCAGACAACAGCAAGCAGTTTGGGACAAATCCGTCTTCTGAACCAGCGTGTATTATAGTAATGCGTTTTCCTTTATTTGAAGGTGCTTTCGTCTGACTGGAATCAACCCATCCTTTGGATACTGTGTCGTGTGTATCGAACCATGTTTCATCAAGGTAAATTATGGATCTGTTTTTTAACCTATATTTTTTAATTTCTTGAAGGTAATTAAATCTCCAAGTGCGTAATCTGTGCGATTCCATTACTACTTGTCTTTTGTCTATTTTGCGGTATTTAAATCCCATTTTACAAACAACTCTATGGAGGGTGGCACGGGTAATATTTATATTGGTTTCGTCCTTGTCTAGCTTCTTTTTCAGTTTATCTAAGGTAGGAATAACTCCGCTTTCATAAAGACAATATATTTTCCTTCTTATTAGGTCCTGATCACTATTGTCTATACGATGAGATCACTACGTTTTTTTCCTTTGTTCAATTCTTCACTAATAATAATATCCCTTATCGATGATATTGGAGTTTTTGTAAGTAGACAGGTTTCTTTTAAAGCTTCTTGTTTAATTGGACCTCTACTGATTAAAGTTTCATACACATTTTTCACAACCTGTTTTGCATCTAATGACAAATGATTTCGACGCGAAATAGTTATATTCTCGTAAAACAACTTTTTCGAAACGCACAGTAAAAACGGTTATTCAACACTGCCACTAAAATATTAGCCAAAATATTTATGTGCCTAATGGTGAATACTCAAGAAATACCTGGCCCACCCCTGCCCTTATGAACAAATGGGTTTACCCAATAACAATAGGTAATAAAATCGTTAAAGGTTTATTAGGGTATGGTCCGTCAAAAGCCATAACGATATACTTTGAGACAGACTATAATACCTTAATTTGTATTTTAATCTTATTCCAAATTATTCAGTCGTAATTTATTATTGGTCTTTTTATCACTGTAGCAGAAACTCTTTATTTCTTAAAAGTTATTTTCTACTTTTTAGTTTGGATTGCTATAAAAGCACGTTTTTTTAGTTTTTTAAAATTATAATTTATTTTCTTTAACCATCAGCTGCCACTGCATAATACTTATATTGGTAATTGTTAATTAGTGGGGCTCGACTTTTTTGGGATGTAAAAGCAACATGGTTAATTTTTTCTTAAGTTGTCAAATATTTTCAATCCTAAAGTTCATTATAGCTATTTATGTATCAAGGGCGTTACTGGGACTATAATGCCCTGAAGGTCGAAATAGCCCGAGGGCTAGATTTCGACCTGATGGGCATTATAGTCCAGTAAAGCCCGTGGTGCATACAATGCTTTATGTTTTACCCAAAAAAGAGTTTTTCAATGACTAATTACATTATTTATTCGCAATATAAAAAATGGTGTTAAGTTTGACTTTGATGTTTCTGTCAGTTAGTCAGTTGGCATTTTTTATTTAACGATTTGCTCAAAATGGAAGAAATTCCACAAAATATAAGAGAAAAGGCCATAAAAGCGACCGAAAATCCTTTGCCAGTTTAATCAAGGCAACAGTATGATCGGGAGTATCGCATATTTGGTATTTGGAAAGATGCGAACGCAATTCTTCAAATAACCGAAAACGTTTTAATGGCATATTTCCAGGAACTGGTAAGTTATTGATTTTATTTTAATACATATGTTTAACAAACTTTATTATTTTTAGTCAGAAAAATACAGTCCGAACTCTCTCTGGACCAAGTATTCCACCCTAAGGTCTACGTTGATGGTCTATGAAAATATAGACATTTCGCAATACCATCGTCCCATATCTTGTTTAAAAGTTAAGTCGAAAGGATACGTCCCGAAGAAGTCTAAAGTTTTGGAAGGAGAACAAATATTAAAATTTATTAAGAAGGCTCCTGATGATATCTACTTGGTACACAAAGTCATATTGGTAATGGGTGTTTTTGGAGGTTTAAGACGAGATGAGTTGGTCAAAATGACCATTGATGACATTGAAGATAGAGGAACAGTCTTGGTTATAAAGGTACCAGAAACTAAAACTTCAACTTCAAAAAGTTTTACTATCATTGAAGAGGATTTAGGCGCTTTAAATTTAATAAAAAAGTACACAACATTAAGACCAGCTGGAATAAAGGAGCGAAGATTCTTTCTTACTTATAGAAAGGGTCGATGTACAGTACAACCCATTAGAAAAAATACCATAGGAAGCGTCCCAACATTGATCGCAAAATTTTTAAAACTGGATAATGCAGAAGCTTACACCGGCCACTGTTTGCGTCGCACATCGTCAACTTTACTTGTTGAGGCAGGTGCTTAGTTTGAAACGCTAAAACAACATGGGAAATGGAAAAGCTCTTCAGTAGCTGAAGGATATATAGAAGAAAGTATTTCATCCAAAAACAAAGTAGCCAAAATGATTGCCAATTCAGTTAATTCCGAGGTTAATTCCGTATCGACTATTGAAAATTCTTTAATGGACTGTTCTTCTATACAAAATAGCGTTAGTGCTACCACCGCTGCTACCATCACAAAAAACACCGACCATTCTATAGTGGGATCAGCTACATTTTCCGGGACATTTCAAAATTGTAATTTTTATTTTGGAAATAAAGTTTAATTTTTAGTATTGTTTAAAGAAAAAATTATTTTTTGTATAAACTTGATCTTTATTGTGAGAGAAATAAAATTGGATAAGCAAAAAATTTCCATATTAGCGCATTAGGGCATTATAAGCGGGCATTATCATAATGCCCGCTTATAATGCCCTAGGTGTGATAGCAGGTATTATTGCTATCATAACATATTCCGTTTCAAAGGTATTATAGATCAATAATAGATAGGTAAAACATAAAAAATAGAATAATAAAAAAAAAATCAAAAATGTCAATTTTATTTATTTTTTTTTAATTTGAAAAATCCAATAATTGATTTAAAAAAAAAGTTATCTGTCTTTACACGTAGAATATGAAACAAATTACTAGAGATCGCTAAGCTTAAATGGATTCATTTTATTGATAAAAAACTTTGAGAAAAACCCGCAAACAAAATAAAAAAAAACAATAACCCTATTTTTTAATTTTTTATGGCCAAAAATAGGTGGAGCCCACTAATACACAATTACCCTTATATTTTTTAAAAGTTATTACTAAATTGTACTGTATAACAATAATAATAAATAATGTATTCAAACAATTTTGCAATTAATGTTTGTGCGCTGATTATTATTAAATTCGCCTCACATAAAATGATTCAGCATGTTGAAAAACAAACCCGAGAAAAAAACAGTCGCAAAAAATATCGTAAAACTCGTTAGGTTGTTATTAAATTATATTATGTAACAGACCCGTGGCAATGACATCGCTGTTTTTATCATTATTTGTTTAATAAATGGTTATACATATCAACCAATTGAAAATAATTGTAAATAATCACGGTAAGTTTAGCAGTAAGCACATCACGACTTTCTTATACTACGTTCTTAGTTCCTCAATTTGCGCTTTTATATCCTTAGTCGTTCTTTTAATGGACTTCAAAAAAAGGAGGTTATTCATTTAATGTCCGACTGGTATATTATTTGACAAACAATAATATTATGCCAAAGTCAGTTAATTACGAAATATTAGCCTAGGAGTTATTAAAAATAATAACGCCCTAGGGCCTACAAATTTACCAATAAATAAACAATAAATAGGGAACTTGACCATTTTTTTTAAATCTCATGATTTGCTTTATATATGTCTAGAAAGAACATTCCCAAAATATTTCCGGTTAAAATTAAATAATTACTTCATAATCCAGCGTTAAAGTTTCGCGCGGTCCGAAAGCATTTCAAACAGTTCATTTTCGCGCCAGCGTGGATGACGTCATTACTTACTATGGCCGTCGACCCATCCGTATAGCGAACACGCCACGCTGCTGCACAGTTTTCTTTCTCTATTATTGTACTGTTATTTTTTGTTGTGGATCGATAATTTTCATTGCATTTTGTAACTGTATATTGTTTTGGGTCGTGTTAAAGTTTATTATGGAGAAAAGTAGTATCAAACAATTTAAATACTGTGTTGTACCAATGTGTCGGAGTACGACATTTCAAACACCGAATAAAATATTTATTAACCTGCCTACAAATCCAAATCGAAGAGCGAAATGGTTAAAAGCGTGCCGTAGAGATATCAAGGATATTTCCCCGAACTCCGTACTTTTTGTTTGTGAGGATCATTTCAATGTAAGTAAATAATAACCTAGGTTTTTGTTATGCAAGTTTGATACTTTTTTCGATGTATATAGGTCTTATAGTAAACTCCTATTTTTAAATTTTTTTAATTTGAGATAAGTACTGAATAATGTAAGTTTATTCTACTAAACGCAATTATTCGTAATTATATTTAACCGTGTGTACTTACTCTTGGAGATTTGAGATAATAAAAGGTACAACTTAGAAGATCAATGTGATTTTATTTAACCGAAATAATATAAATTAAAGAGAGAATTAAAAATATGTATGTCATATACGTGGCAAGCTTTTAGACTAAACTACATTGCTATGCGACAGACACAAAATACCTGCCACTGCAAAGGTAATCATTCTTGTTGAGTTTTCCAAATCGCACAAAGACTGTTTATTTAAACTTAAATAATTATTGTTGAATATAAGATTCCAACACTTACTTCTCTGCTTTAACGCCGCGAACTTCTTCAAGAGAAAAACTATCACTATTTTTAAGAAAATTTGCAACCATAAACATGTCCACAACAGGCAGGTTATCGGACTGGCCGGCCCTTAGAATATCCCTCTTCAGTCATATTCAATGAAAATAGTCACTCTGCTTGCACAAAAGTCTTTAGGAAAACAATATCCAATAGTTTTGATAAACTACACACAAACACGATGTTTAAAACAAACCACCTCCACCCTACTTATGGAAAGAAAAGCCCGTTTAACAATGTTTAAAGTATGGAAACTGCAGTAACACTCACAATCGATTAAATACAAGAAAATTTGACGAACCGAACAGTTTTAAATCAAGGCGACAACGCTTTTATAATGGCCATTCCGTTGAATTAAAATGAACGTAGATTGACGATTGTGAGTTGTGACGTCACGACCAATGGCAAAGCGTTTTGGTCCGCCAGGTAGAATTTGAATTTGGAGGTATTTTCAATCATTTATTGCGGCCGTTGTGAGTATCTAAAATGTATTTTTTGCTAATACGTGTTTTAAGGCGACATTTGCTTATATTTTCAAATACTTTCGAAAAAATTAAAAATATTGGCAAGTTCCCTATTATCTTCATTTAAGCATTTATTACGAAAATACAAACATACTTACACAATATCGTGGGCTTACAAGCAAAAGGCACTAAGTCATAAAACATGATAATGAGATATTCATGAAATTAAATTTTAATTATACTTAATAATTTTCGTGGTAGTTATACTTAAAAAAAACTACTACTCCTTGAAACTATATATTTTGTTGTACTTATAAATTAATTACAATAACAATAATAAAAAAATAAGGTACTTTAATTAAAATAAAGTTGAAAAAAAAATTTACTTAGTGCCTTTTGCTTGTAAGCCCACGATATACTTATCATAATAAAAATTATTTTTTAAAGTTAAACGTACAATTTTCAAACTGACCGGAAAATTCCACATTTCCATACCCCACCGCAGTTGTTGTGTTACAACTAACCACAACTACAAAGGAAACTTTAGCCAATTTGGAGCTTTCACTATCATCCACGTACCCTCGTGCTACCGAAGAACTCTTCCAGCCTCCTAACCCCATTAAGCTCTCGGAACTACCTCCCGCATCAGAATTAATTTTTGCCGCTGTACGTCTTAAACAATGACCTGTGTACGCCTTAGCATCAGGTAAACCCAAATATGTAGCAATCTTAAAGGGTATATTTCCAAATGTATTTTTACCTATAGGCTGCACAGTACATCGTTCATCACGATAGCACAAAAAAACCTATCAATAGGTGCACTTTTAGGTCGCAAAAATACATAGTCCCGAATTAACTTTGTTGCGCACATTTCACTGTCATCAGTAACCAAAAAGCTCCTTGCTTGCCCATTTTTACTTTGTGGAATGTCAATAAATATATGCTGACCCATATCACGCACATCGGAAAACTTCATTTTCACAAGCTCGTCTCTTCTACAAGCTCCGAATACACCTATCACTTATGCAACTTTATCTGCCAAATATTTTTCAGTTTCTTTTAAAAAAGTTATAACTTTTTTGCGAGTCAGAACCTTTAACTTTTTAGGCTGATAAATTCTCCCAAGTTGCTTTAGGAACTGTTGCAGAGAAATCAACTTTTCATTACTTCTTATCTTCTTATGAACTATTAATTCTTTACGTAACATTGAAAACTTTGTCCAAAGGAAATTTGGAGAATATGACTCTGACAAATCTTGAAAATAAGCCATCAAAACGGTTTCGTCCACACGGTCCACGCAGTGTTCCGTCAGCCAGGCCTCAAAATGGAAATATTCTTTCTCGTAAATTCGCCTAGTTTTTTCTGGCACAAGCGCATGCTCAGCTTTAGCAGCTTTCACTAAAATATTATGAGGGAGATGGGTATTTTCCACTACTTCGGACATTTTTATGCCTCAATCGCAAAATTATTTTTTATGTGCTATCTTATTGACAAATAACTTACAACCATGGTTACCACAATTACGTTTCGACAATTTTTTCAGGTAAATGCTAGTACTTGATTTGGTTTAAACTAATACATTCAAAATTCATTCAAATTTTTCTCATATAAAGAATATTTAGTCGGACATTAAACGTTGAAGGCACCACGGGTATTAAGAATAATAACGCTTTCGGTCAACGTATATCCCTTGGGCCAAAGGCCCTCGGGAAACACACTATCGACCTCAAGCGTTATTATCCTTATAATACCCTTGATTCCTTAATAACTATAAAGCGTATGTGCGAAATATTATTGAAACTGCTTTATGATAATCTTTTAGGGCTTCCATGTCACATGTTACACATGTCACTGGAAGACTGCAAAAGCTCAGACCTAGAAAGCACAGTATACCGCTCCAGGGAGGACTGGCAGGTAGCAAAATCAGTGATAAACGTAGACAAAATTAAATAGGCGATAAACTCATTTGAACCGTATAAATCGCCAGGAACGGATGGCATTGATCCAGTAATGCTCCAGAAAGGACCAGAGCTTTTACTACATAGACTGTGTCTACTTTTAAGAGGCAGTCTAGCAATGGGCTATATACCAACAACCTGAAGACTAATCAGAGCATTCATCCCCAAACCTGGGAAAA